>NW_006499827.1:383640-403207 GCF_000471905.2 Amborella trichopoda
GTAGAGAGAGAGAGGGGTAACGTTAGTTAGTAGAGAGAGAGAGAGAGAGGGAGGGGGTCACATGTTTTGCTTCACGCAAGCTGCTGCGAGGGGTGGTGGTTTGGCGTGGCTTTAAAGATCTCGAAAAGTAGGGCAACCAAAAAAATAAAAGGCCCACACGACCCACACCAGTCTTTTCTCTCTCTAAAACATCTTCACAGAGACGAGAGAGAGAGAGAGAAAGGAGGAGGTTTACATCACCACCCCCGCCGTTTTTAGAGAGAGAAACGGCGGTTTACATCACCACCCCCGCCATTTCTCGAGGTGGGAGAGAGATTTACCATACAACGTCCCCTGCCTCCTACAGAGACGGAAAGAGTGATAAAACACGCCCCCTGCAGTTTAGAGTGAGAGAGAGAGTTTAGAGAGAGAGAGCTTTACGACACGGCTTCGCCGTTTCAATGGGTGGACGTTTGTGGCAGGGGTGAAAAAAAGCTGCAGGGTGAGAGACGACTCAGGAGCAACGAACCCCATGAGAGAAAACATGGCACAATTCCAATCCGCCATGGGCAACAGAAACGCCCAAAACCCAAACCCCATCTCTCCAAACGCCACAACTTTCTCTCTCTAAATTTGAGTCACCAAAAACCACACACCCCAAATCCCATCCTGTAAAAACCAGCAGTCTATCTCTGCAAGCTTCAACTTCAAAAGAGCCGAAAAACCCAAAACGCATCTCTCTAAACACCATTAACACACGGCCCACTAATCCCATGAGAGAGAAAGGACCATAATTCAAGCAAACGCACAAAACCCATTACTTTCTCTCTCCAGACCTCAACTACCAGAAACCCAAGCACCCCAAACTAAACACCACCGATTTCTCTTTCTAGAACCCCTGAAAATGAGCAGCGGAGGGGGAGGAGGAGGAGGAGGGGGCAACGGGCCGTGCGGCGCTTGCAAGTTTTTGAGGCGGAAGTGCGTGAGCGGGTGCGTATTTGCGCCTTACTTTGACTCAGAGCAAGGAGCCGCGCACTTTGCAGCGGTGCACAAAGTGTTTGGTGCCAGCAACGTGTCGAAGCTTTTGCTCCACATCCCTGCGCACAAGCGCCTCGACGCGGTCGTCACCGTGTGCTACGAGGCTCAGGCCAGGCTCAGGGATCCCGTCTATGGTTGCGTCGCCCATATCTTTGCCCTTCAACAACAGGTGTTCTCTCTGTTCCCCTCTCTCTGTCTTACGGTGATCATCAGTCGTTTTCTCTCTCTTACAGTGATCATGGGTGGTTTTCTCTCTCTTCCTCTCTCTCTTCCGGTGATTATTGGAGACTCTGCTTTTATTGACTCTCTCTCGGTTACTGTATCTCTCACCTTCCATAATAGCGACTGGTGATTCTCCATATCTCGTGCAATTCTCTCTCTCCCCCTCTCTCTCTCCTGTTCATTAGTTGACTCTATCTCCAAGCATCCACCATAGCCAGTGTTAGTTCTTATTATCTCAAGCAATTCTCTCTCTCTATTTCTCTTTTTCTCTCTATCTCTCACGCTCTCTCTCTCTTCCTCTTCTTATTACTACTATCTTAAGCAATTCTCTCTCTCTTCCTCTCCTTATTACAACTATGTTAAGCAACTCTCTCTCTCTCTGCCCTTGTTATCTCAAGCAATTCTCTCTCTCTTCCTCTTATTATTATTATTATCTCAGGCATTTCTTAGTCTCTTCTTGTGACTCCAGCAACTCTCTCTTTCTTCTTGTTATCTCAAGCATCTCTTTCTCTTCCTGTTAAGCACTGTGTCTCTTCTTGTTATCACAAGCAATTCTTTCTCTCTTCCAGTTATATTTTGATCTCAAGCATTTCTTACTCTTCTTTCTCAAGTCACGATAGCAACAGTCTTCACAAGAGCAACAGGCGGTCTATTTGTCTCTCTAGAGTATAGACGGTACTGTTGGGGCTTCTTATCTTATGTAATGTTTTCCGAGTCATTTCATTGATATTGAGTTGTTCCTATCAATCATCGTGAATAATTACCACTACTGTTGTTGACCTCCAAAGCTTCCTTTCCGTGATTGTCTACTCCACCCTTTTTTATATTCTCTTCTTCATTAATTACCATCAACTTTTTCACCCTCTCTCATCCACTATCACTCACTTCTCTCTCTAGAAAGCACTTTCTCTCTCTAGAAACCAACAACTATTGTAGTAGAGTCGATGCGTCCTCCCTTTTCTTCTTTCACAGATGGTTCTTTACTTTTTTTTCTTCACTGATTCAGTAGCGTTATGGTCGTTTTCTTGAAATCAGGTCTGGGGTTTTGCTATTTCCCGAAATCTCTCTCTCTGTCCTCTGTCTTTTTTAAATGAAGAATGATTCAGAATAAAAGGAATTACGGTCGTTTTCTGGAATTCTGGTGTCGATTTTTGCTCTCTCCCCATATTCTCTCTCCTCGTACTGTAGTCGTTTTCAGAACTCAGGTGTTGAATTCTGCTCATCTCTCCTCTCCCTCTCTCTAAGTTAGAGAGAGGACTTAGAGAGCGAAAGGAAAGAGAAGAAATGAACCGAGCTGGAAACAGAGAAGAACAAAAAAATGTTAACTCCTGACTTAGAGAGAGAGAGTCACCATTAACATATTCATACCCACATTCTCGAATTTGTTTGTGATTGGCAGGTGATGAACCTTCAAGCGGAGCTGGCATACATGCAAGCCCACCTCTCCACCATGGAGCTCCCGCCACCCCCTCCGCCACCACCAGCTCCGTCTCAGCCATCCGCCGCCTTCATGTCCACATCGCCCGACCTCATCGCCTCCTCTTCCAACTCCAATTTCGATCTCTCCGCCCTCTTCGACCACCACTCCCACTACGTGATCGACCCCGCCTCCCGCTTTTACCGGAGCCAGCCCGACCCGGCGGTCACAGCCGGCGGTGCCGCCGGTGGCGAGCTCCACGCCCTCGCGAGAGAGCTCCTTACTAGACGACGGTCATCTCCTGGCCCCTCAACTAAGGCTCTCTCCAATTAATTCAGAAAAAAAAAGGGTTTCTCTTATATTAATTAATACATCTTTTAATCTTAAATCTTTCACTACTGAATTATCCCGCTAATCTACTTTTTTTCGTTTTTTTTTTTTTTTTGTACTTTTGATTGAGTGAAGTGCAAAATGATGTGTATGAATTGGACGGTCGCGATTTGGCGGTTAGTTCCTGTCCAATGGCACGCAAATCGTGTCTTTCTGTGGGGCCATTTAGGATATAATCTCAGAAAGAAGGGCGAGAAGTATTTTGTAATTCTCGGCTTATATGAAACTTTCTTTTGGACGTTTTAATGTGGTGATTGCAAAATATTTATGATTTCGTGTATGCTTAGCTTTTCATCTCGGCCGTTCCTTCTTGGCTGAGGTTATATGAAAACAAACTAAAGCCTCGCCTGGAATCCTCATCCGGAAAGGTATAAAATGTTTTTATTATGGCTTTAAAATCAATTTTCAACACAAAGCATAAAATTTGAAGTTCAAAAAATATATAGATCCGACCGATTCTGTTAACACTTATTTTTAAGGATAAAAAGATGGGTTTGATAATATGTCACAATATACACTAATTTTTTGATTTGAAAACTTAAATTTTTTCACAATCATAATGGTTACAGTTGAAATGATCACTTTGAATGTTTTATGATGCTAGAAGTACAAATTTTGGTGGTTTTGAGGTGAGGTTTTACATAATAAGGCTGGTGCCCTATGAAAACATTTCCCCTACATGAAACATCTTTTTGACGTTTTAATGCGGTGATACAAATTATGTATGAGATTGTATATACTTAACTTTTCATCTCCACCGTCACACCTAGCATTGTATGGTTAAGATAAGAAGTTTCTCATGTTCTACAGCCAACTTTCGGGAGGGGAAACATTCATCTCCACCGTTAGTTCACTAAGGCATTGATAGAATTATCACACACTACATTACTAATGAAATAAAAAAAATGGAATGGGCCTAATGCTTCGTGGTCAAGGTGGCTGATAGAAATTATCACACACTACATTACTAATGAAATAAAAAAAATGGAATGGGCCTAATGCTTCGTGGTCAAGGTGGCAGAACGTCTCAATGTGACGTCTGAAATTCTTTTTGCACCATGGGTAGGGGATCCGTTCTCTACCAAACTACCCATATTAAGAATGGGCTCAAAGCCAGGTAATCAAGATAGCAGAATAACACTAAATGACATCTTGAGTTCCGTTCTTATTATAGATAGGGCATTTTTTTCTTTTCCACCTGAAATACTAAAAAAAACTCTTTTTAAGAATGGGCTCGAGGCGGATTTGCATTTATATCATAGTTAAGGGATCTCTTTCCCTACGGAACTACTAAAAAGATTATAAACTTCATCACATAACTACCCAAAAAAAAGTTACTAACAAAACGTGTGGTATACTTTCCTTCGAAGAATACCCATTCCATTGTGGCCCTTCTTTTTGACATTTCTATCTATTTATTTATTTTTATCTTTTTCAAACATCCTCCAGTTATACTGTACAATAGCATATACAACTGCATACCATACTACAGTAAACTTAGTATACTATTCTTGATTGGAAAATGCCAGAGAAATGGTGCATACCTTGGTTAATTGTTCTTATACAACATATCATATGTGCATATGTATGTGTGCATTGAGAGAGAGATATCGTGTTGGGAGAGAGACAATGATGGCTGAGGGTTCGAAGAAGCAAGAACTTGGGAGCATTAAAGTTTTTGAAATTGGAGTCATCATTGTATTATCAAAGCTGTTTTTCAACTAATTGAGGTAAACTACACAATCTTGATCCATCATTCACTCTATTAAAAGCTATACCCTCAATAAGACCATAAGTCCCCATATATTTTGACTAAGTAACAAGTTGATAATTATTTGTCATCGCTAAAAGTACAAAACCTCTCTTATTCCATCTCTTTTTTTCCCAGTTCCATATGGACTAGTTAACCACATTGAACTATAAAAATGTTAACATGATTTTTATGAAAAGAATGACTCTAATGAGAATTACCCTTCATGATAAGAAAGGCAATAGGAAAACACAATGAATAATCTCTCTTTATCTCACTTTGACAATCTCTCTCTCTCCCTCTCTCTCTCTAGAGAGACATCACCTAATACTACTAGTGAGATTACATTAATACAATATTATTTGGTATTATATTGCTTGACCACCATGTAACATGGCCCTTGAAAACAGGAGAACACGTCATGAATAGTCTAGTTTTCACTTTTTGAAAATTGAGGGCCATTGTAGAGTAAGCACAAAAACAGAAAAATAAAGCACTCAAACTGCATAAAATTATTAATAATAAAAATCGATTTAAATGGATTGTCTAATGAATCTAATATCACATAGTGATTGTAATGATGTGATACGGTCCTCAGCAACAGCTTGTTGGATGCAGTTTTTTTTATTAGTATGACTTGGAATCGGCAGAGTTAGTTCAGAATCGGGTGGTTTGTGATTCTGGTACAGTGAATGCAGAATTGACTCGATTCTCCTTTTTGGAGAAAATCTCTCTCTATTGTTTCTTTTTTTTTTTATAGCACCATTCAACTTTAGAATTGCTAGAGTTGGACCAGTTGTATCAGACCCCCGGCAATTCAGGGCCAGGAAAAAACCAAGAGTAAGAAAGAAACCTGCAAAACTTTCTTTCTTTTTATAAGTAAATTCTCAATTTCGAGAGAGCCAAATGGCTCACTCTATTTCTCCCATATTTACTATCAAATTTTAATATAGTAGTGAGACCTAAAGAGCAAATAGGGGTGGCAATTGGGTCCGGTCGATCTGACCCAAACTGGGTATGGGTCCAAATGACTTGAACCTAACCCACGTCTGAATGATTTGGACCTGACCAGGGTCTGAGTCAGGTCATCGAGATGAGTCTCAGTGATACCTAATCAGGTCGGATACAGGTCAAGGTAGACTGAGACTAGAGCTGACCCATTGCCACCCCTAAGAGCAAAGAAACCAACATGCACTGCATTAAAGCATCAAAATGTAGAAAAGAGAATTTTCTTGATATAACACAGGTTTAGTTATTTCTCATAAGCATGTGTTCCATGTGGTGAATCTACTATTTTAAAGATACTTATAAACCAGACGCGTGACGTATCATGTATCACTTTCTCTTGATGCTAAGCAACTCACCTGTGTCACTTTTTTTCTCTCTGGACACATTCAAAGGGGCATTGAATTGCTTTCTTTCATAACTTGCAATGGGAAATTATTTCGGTACACAGGATGGGGACTCTATTCAAAGGAACAGAATTTCGTGAGGCCGCGGCTGTTGTCTTGCAGGTAATTTACGCAACTCCATCATCTCTGCTTTAACAAATATGGATTAAAAGATAATATTTTTAAGATTTTAAAATGGTTTATCTTGCAATACTTTTGTGAACTAACTATTTGGAGTCTCCATATGTCTCTTACATTTGCATCCTTTTTTAGCCCCAAAGTTGGTGAAAGTGGATTTTAAGACCATAACACTATTTTACTAATCTCTGTTTTCCATAGAGGTATTGAGGTGCGGCCTCTTCCCTCCCTCCTCTTTCTTCCTTTCTGTCTTTTTTATTTCTTTCTTGCTTTGTCACTTTCTCTTGTAACACCTTCTTGTACTTCGGATCTCTTGCATTTTTTTTTTTTTCTAATGATAGTCATTGTTAAAAAAAAAAAAAAAAAAAAAGCCTGAGTCATTATAAAAACCTCATTCTTATTCAAAAACTTGTAACTCAAATACTTATGTAACTTATGTCTAATTACTAATCTTTTAAGGGAAATTTATCCAAATACCCATAAGAGATGAGCAATTAAGCAATCTACTCATATATTTTGATTTAATTTTAATATACCTATTAGGAGACACATGGTCATGACTTGGTAGTTGCAAAGCTGTAAAATATTAAATAGTTTGACTCTTATAGGTATTTTTGATAAAATTTTTTTCTTTTTATTTACCTATTGTATTAATAAGAAAAGTATATAAAGCGACTATTTACTTTTAATATAAGGAGATCACAATTACTCTTGTTCATCATATTTCAAACCGTGTGGTTGTGCGTGTGTCAACTCACTAGACTTATAGCTAAAATAAAAAAAAAAAAAATCTTGAACTTTATGATGCACCTCAAGCCATCCAATTTGACATCTAATGGGTAGTAGCAATTGTGACTTCCTTGTAACAAAGATAAATGGTTTTATAATATACAATCCCAATTATACAAGCTTGTTTAAGCATTTTTTTTTTTTTTTTTCTATTTGTACAACACAATTATATTTCTAACGATAATTTAATTCAATTAATGAAATTTACGTACCCATAAAGAAAAGTATGGGTTCATATACTTGGTAATGAGCCATATTTCTTCCACGCCTTGTGGCGATCAAAGTTTCATTTATACATGGGTGCGTGTAAGACTGAGGCACTAAACAATCAAAGTGCGGCACACCTTCAAATAGTGTTAAAATATATTGTTTCAGTATAAAAAATCTGAAAATTCATTTTCGTCTCTAATTAGACAAATTTAAAGTTAAAAAATAGTGTAGATTGAGCGGATCAATGAACACTTCAAAATCTTGAAAATTGACCGTCTAGATAATACATTACAACATGCACTATTTCCAAGATTCGAAATTTATTTTTGTTCATGTGCATACATCTTGAAGTCGAGAAATCTTGGATCTTTTTGCATTGAGGCAACATTTTTAATGAATTTTTGAGGTGCAACTTAATTTGATTGTTTAGGGCCTCACCCATATAGAAATTTATCCTTTATACATTGCCTTGGACTTAGTTATGGACACGGTTAGGCCAGCATATTGTAGAAATGCAGGCTTGACAATAAATATATTCTTAAAATATAATTTGATCATAATGTTAAGAGAATATATATTCTGGGGAATATGAATATGAAAAAAAAAAAAAACTAAAAATAATAATTATATTAAAAAAACATTTGAACCGTTGGTTACAATTATTTTCATATGGATTACCTATTTGCATCCATCTTTAAGATGATGGATGCTTTATAGCTCTGGATCGCATATTGTAAAAATGCGATCCAATCCGCATGAAAAAATTGTTCCTTAGTTATACATCTCAATCTGTTTTTGGCTCTATTGTCCATCCAACTCTATGTTCATGTTGGTATGCCTCAACCTTTTGTGGTACATTGATTTGTGGTCAAACATTTGTAGGTTTATTCTTTTAAAGGGCCCTTTTTGAAACATACAAAAGATTGCTTCTGTACTTGATTGGATAGATATAACCTTTCCATCTATTCCATTGTACTTGATCTGGTTGCTTTAAGCTCTTGCGTTATTGTCCCTCCCATTCCATTTTGTTTTACATGTATCATCAGATTGGATTTGTAATTCGATAAAAAATGGTTTGGTCCAGTCAAAACTGATAAAATCAATCACGTTATTATTATAATTATCCAAACCTTATCAAATCACACTAATTTAATTAAATTTAAAAATTAAAAGGGAGTAATAGTTTAAATTTTATGTTTAAAAAAATGGATCGTATACTATGAGATCATTTATTTTTTATGCAAGGAGGTCATAGTCATTTTATGTTATTAGATGTAAAACCCAATAGATGAAAGTTTCAACATTCGAAATTTTTTATTTTAGACTCTGTGCCCAAATAATGATACATTCTTAACTATCTTACTTCAAATCTATTGGTCGATGATTGTGACCTCTGTATTAAAAGCAACTGGCCTCATTATGTACATTTCTTTTAAAAAAGATTGTTCGATTTTATTTAACCTTTAGAATGGGTCAAAGTCAGACTAACCAGCCAAAATGTCAAACTTTAACTTTTATTTTATGACCAAAACCTAAATTTCGCTTGGATGAGATTGGCCAAGGTACCATGCGATAGTCTGACTTGTCACTCTGGCTATGGGCCTCTCTCTCTCTATCTCTCTCTCTATCTCTTTCTTTCTTTCTCACACACACGCATATATGTATGTGTGTGTGTTCACACATAAAGAGACATTTATCATTTGTACATGGAGGTCACAGTCATTTCCACTCATTAGATATCAAATTGGATGATATAAGGTGAGTTACAGATTCTTATAATTTTTTTTGGAACATTGTGTCCATTCAATGACACTCTTACAACCAACAATTTTGAAATTTAAAGGACAAAAATGATTTTTACCCCCATGTACACCCATATATAAATGGTCTTAAAACTCATATCTCACAATGACAAATTTAATAAAATAAAATGTTAAAATAAGGTCAAGCCAAAAAAGTAAAGCCTCACCTCAAAGCTCACCAAGAGTTACAGTTCTCTTGTCGATAAACCTTCATATTGATCATCTCCACCTTGATCTAATCAAGCCCTAAAATATTGCAACACAATATATAGATCCTCCATTTTCAATTGTTCATAGATCCAACAAGATCTACACCGTTTTTTGAACTACAAATTTTACAACCAATAGTGAAAAACTAAAATAGATTTTAGACCCAATTTAAGGATTCCCATATGTAAAGTATAAGCCCAAAGGAACATAGTTCGAAGTAGTGAGAAAAGACTTAGGAACTTATAGTTTCACCGAGGGTGGGAATTAAGAGTAAAATAGTAGACCATGATTCATATAGCCAACTCCAATTAATTGAAAAAAAAGCTTCGACAATGACATTTTGATGTGAGATTTGACTTTTTCTTC
Source organism: Amborella trichopoda (assembly GCF_000471905.2). The sequence continues at coordinate 393,343 of NW_006499827.1, forward strand.
ATAAAACTTAAACCTTATAGCAATTGCATTATTTAATAAAAATCCTAAGGATATGTGAACTTCAAAATGCATGCCCAAAAACTGCATGCGTTATTACATACCCCAAGGATAATTAACTTCAAAATGCACTGCCAAGATTATAAAGTGCCGAACCGCGTTATGTAGACCGGTTCAAATCAAATTATTGCGTTTAGGCTTAATGACTGAACTTTCCAAGGCTTTGCGCTCCCAACGCACTCATTTAATTTCCTAGCATTTATTGGTGCTTTTTTGCATCACTTTTTGGAGTGTAATACTGTATCAAGCCACAACAATAAATGCCTAGAAAATTCATGAACATGGTGCAATAGAAACCTTGTCTATAGCTCCATTAGATGGCCTCAAAATGGCCAAACCGTTGGAGATCATCCAACTCACAGAGTGACGTGACAGGAGTCCCATTAGGTTAGGAGTCCAAGATAGATTAGATGCAGAATTAGGTCTTGATTAGGTTGAGATGATGTAGTGTAGATGAAGACTGTAAAGAGGTCCGCAGGGGTGGCAACATGTCGGATCGGGTCCGGATCCAATTCAGCCAGATCCGAAAAAAATATTAAGGGACCCAGTCTGGAAAATATATTGTGGGATCCGGACTTGAACACGTACTAAAAAATATAGGATGGTACTAGGACCTGGACCCAGGCTTGAACCCGACCGGATATGATCCAAAAATTAAAATATCTATGTATTTAAATATATTTAATTATATTTCATAAATTGGGACAAAAAATACAATGTGGGACCTGGACCCGATCAGACTTAGACTTAGAATTGAATAGTATTCGGGTCCAAGATTTGGACCTAGACCCCGACCTATTAGGTCCAAAATTTTTTTTTGACAAATAGCAAAGGATTTATTGATAAAAGAAGTTACCCAAGAGGGATTATATTAGCAGCTTAAATAGAAAGAGAAGATAAGGAAGTGTCGTTTTTGGCTTGCCTAAGAACGTGTTGAAAAGAAACCATGAAGCCTATCAACAGATCAAGGATCTACATCCATAGGGATTTAAGTTTTCATGGTACCCTTAATTCCTTTTTGCACCATCGGATGGCATTCACCGAGTCTCCTTCGACAATACACACTTGCCTAGATTATACTTGTGAAAAAGCTTTAAACCTTGAAGGATAGCTGCCAATTCTGTAAAATTAGTAGTTGCTTCCCCAATAGGTCATGCGAAAGTGAGAACCGTGGAGCCATTGGAGTATTGAAACACACCCTCAACCCCTGCAATCCCAAGATGACCTTGAGATCTGCCATCAAAATTCAGCTTTAACACACCTTAAAGGGTGGGAAACTAAGGTATGCTTGATTTTAGCAAGGACTCGCTCAAAGGATAAACTCTGTCCTTCCAAGATGCGTCTCTCACGTGAGGTCCAATTTTTTGACCCATACCTAGACAAGGGTCGGGTCTACTCCATATTCGGGTCCATTGCCACCTCTAAAAGAGGGCCTAGTGGTGGCGGAGCTATGTTCCCTTTTACAACGTATTACAATTTTCCAAGACAAGCAGATTAAAAGGGTATGAAGATTCATTTAATGTAATTAAGTGGTGTACAGAGTAAAAGTTACCTTGGGCTGTGAGATCTATTTGGATTAAGATAATGGACAGGCATTGAATATCTCTTTTAATCACGTATACAAAGAGGCAAATGTAGTAGTTGATGTTTTAGCTATAAAGGGTGATGATTCAAAATCGGACTCATTCCCGGTTTCAACGAGGGTGCGGTTTGTATGGAGTCGGGGCTCTAAACAATCAAAGTAACGCATATCTTCAAATTGTGTCAAGAAATATGGTTTTGATATTGGAAATATTTGTGATAGCCTTAAAATATATTTTTATTTTTAATTATAAAATTTTAAGCTTAAAAACTAGTGTAGATCGAGTTGATCCATGAAAACTTGAAAATCTTAAAAATTGACAGTTCAAAAATATATTACAAGATGCACTATTTCTAAAACTTGAAATCCAATTTTTTCTCACGTTCATGCATCTTGATGTCGAGATGATCAATTTGAAGATATTTGGGCAACAAAACAACCTCTTCTAGTGAAATTTTCGAGATGGGCTCTAATTTGATTGTTTAGAGCTTCACACTATACAAACATTTTCCTATCAAATATGTATAATGAATGGAAATTTCAACTTTAAGGGGCCTCGACAGAATTGCGTCATTACGGTGGGTGGTTTGATAGCACCAGTGACGTGCTTCTGTTGGAGCACAACATGCCGGACTTGGACTTAAAAAATGATATGGAATCTGGACCCAGATCTGAATTCACTGGACCTGGACCTGAAAATATAGTGTGAGACCTAGACCCGGACCCGATTGGATCCAATCGAAAAATTTAAAAAAAAAATTAAAATATTTAAATATACTGGGACCTAAAAAATATTGCCCAACCTGGACCCAAATAGTGTTCGGTTCCAAGATTTGGACCTGGACCTGATCCATATCCATATCCATCGGATCCAAATTTTAAACCCATAAATTTTGTGTGTTTATTTGTATTTCATTTCTTAGATATATCACAATCATAAGGAACCCAGGTCAAATGTAAGCATGACTTTCTTTAACCTTGATGGTAGAAAATGGTTGATGGAATGTTTGGATGCAGTTGGGCGTGAAGCTTTCACCTGAAATACTGTCCCACTAAAGTGAAGCTTTCACGTGAAATAACAACCCCAAAAAGAAAGTGATAATGAAGGGCCTAGAAGGCATTATAGTAAAACCAGTGCTCGAAACCACTACTAGTGCCGAGTACTATAGTAGTAAGAAAAATATTAAAAAATAAAAATAAAATACTTTTTTTTAAAAAATACAAAAAATATATTTAAAATAAAATTAAATGAAACTCATCGGCAGAGTAATTGGCCCGAGTATGGCGGCACACTATGGTAGTAAAAAAATGTTAGAAAAATAAAAATAAAATAAAAATTTTAAAAATAGGAAAAATATATTTAAAGTAAAATTAAACAAAACACATCTAAATGTGGTAAAACAAAGTAGCGAAAAAATAGATTTTAAAAAATCAGTTTGTGACTGAGGGTATTTTAAAAATTTTCTAAAAAAAATGAGAAAATATGGTCAACCTTCTTTCCAATCTTTGTCAAAATGATAGAAAATATAAAAGTAAAAATAAAAATAAAATTCTTATTTTTTGGATTTTTGATAATTTTTTATTTTGTTTTTAATATCCTCGAGGTGGACCCCTAACTTGGGAAAACTCGAGCTCGCGCTTGAGTAAGTCGGCCGAGATCGAGCTAACTCGGCTGATTTATCGAACACCGATTAAAACTACCCAACCAGTTTGGCATAGGGATACAATTGGCTGGGCAGCTTTGTCCTAAAAAAATAATGGCTTGGGCTACAAAAGGTGGCCTAAGGGCCGAGCCACCACAGCCTCCGTGCCGGCTAGGCCCACGATGGGGCAGGGCCGTTCTGGCATTTTTTTCCTTTATCCTTTCCTTTCTTTTTTTTCTTTGGTTTTATCAGGCACGGCCAGGCCAAAGCATGGCAAGGGCCAGGTCTTGGTCAGGCCAATCCAAGCTGATGGACCGGGCTAGGGAGAACCCCATAGGGACAGGGCCGGGCTAGGCCAGGTCTCGCCAATCCATGCTGGGAGCATTGCCAACCCTAGTTTGAAAAGCGGTCGAATTATTGAAAAACGATGCATGGCTCCAATGAGATTGGTGAATTTATGAAAAAGTATGACGCTATACACAAGATTTCCATAAATTTGGATTCAATGAAAATTTCTATGCCAAAGGTTTTGCATCTTAGGCCAATTTCGATTTGATTATTTTGTTGCTTTTGTTCTGGTCAAAATTATACAGTACATGACCAATGTCAATAACCAAGTTCAAAATTTGTATAACCAAGGTCAAAATGCGTAACCTAGGTCAAATAACATGATGAATATCAGAAGGAAGAGATTTCTATTATGAAAACAAAATAAAGTCTCACCTCAAATCCTCGGAAAGCACTTTTGACAACGGAAGTCACTATGATGGCTCTAAAATCAATTCCAACACCGACAATGAACTCAAAATATAGTACATATCTTGCGGATCTATGAACACTTATTTTTTAGAGCAAAATAGATGATTTAGATAATTTGTTGCAGTATATACTATTTTTAAAGCTTGAAATCCAATTTTTTTTTCACAATCACAATGTTCAAGCATTTAAAAGTTTTCTAATGTATAAATTGTAATTTTCTATGAGTTATGGGGTGAGGCTTTACTTATTTTGATATGGCCGCAACCCTATCAAACCATTTTCCATATTAAAATTTGCATAATCGAGGTCAAAATAGCAAATTAAGGGGGAAAAAACTACAGAATTGGAGTTAATACCTCACTTTAAAATCATCATAAAGCAAAAGTGAAAATTTAAATTCGCACAGGAACCTAATCCTCTAATTTTCGAACTAGAAATAGAGTTTCAAAGAAAGAAACTAGGACTATTCCAAAACTCATCCGACCCTTTGCCTCAACTGTCTCCCAGAGACACAAATATAATTTCCTTAACTTCTATATATTTTAATACTCAGAACTTGGAGAGTCTAAGATGTAATCAGGTTGTAAATTTGTAATGAGATTATCCTCGCTATACAACCAAGCCCTGTGTAGCACTGCGTAGACTTTTTCAAGTTGCACACTCAAGAATTCATATTCTTTGTTGATTTGTGATGAGAATGAAAAGCATTGGTGAGTGAGTACCTACTAAATGAATTTTAGTTGGAAAAATTTCAATTTATAGGGGGGCTTTTTAAGTTAACTGCAGGTAATGTCAACATGTCGAAGTTAACTGAGGCCAAAGTGAAAACATGGGAAAGAAGAAGAGATTTCCGATCTCAAATGAGGTATATAAATAACAAGGTACCCGAAAACCAGAGTCAGAATATACTGGATATTGAAGTGGTGGATGCGTGGCAATCATGTGTTAACACGTGTCTTGAGAGAGTGGCACGTGTGTAGCATGCGAAGAATCTTTTGGGTGGTGGGGAGAAATATCAACCATGGCAAAATGCATGTAGAATAGGCGGCAGAACTCCAGATCGCCAAATGTAGAATTCTTAGGGCATATTTGATTTCAGGGATTTTTTGGAAGTAGAGTTGAATATTTGATTTCCATGTTTGATTTCACCATGCGAAAGTGGATCATTTTTCTAGCATCAAAAGTGGAACACCGCCCTTCCATCTAAAATGATGAAAGGGCAGTCTTCCATAATTTATGGGGGACTCCCTCCCACTCCCAAAATCTATGGGTGTCAGATATGCCCTTAAGGAAACTTTTAGGTTGGTTTAGAGAAACCTAAAATAAATTCAATTTTTAATGAATTAATTAATAAAAAGGAAGGTCAAATTTAGTTTCAATTCTGTAATAATAATCAAGTAACTCTTCTTAGGGTTTAAAGCCAAAGTTAGTTATAAAATTAGATGGTAGGTTTTTGTGAGGGAGTCGATGCTTAGGAAATTACCTATAACTTGTATTTTCTACTTTTATTTCTTCTGTAGTTGCATGTTTTCCCCTCAAGTGCGGACTCGGCCTCACCAGGAGGCAGATTGTTGTGTGTCCTCAACCGGAATGGAATCCATCGTCGCAATCGTCTCAGGGACCATTGTCGAGAAAAAGATGTCCTACATTAATGGCCATTAATTTTCACTCACATAAGATAAATTTATCAAAACGTACTTACAATATGGACTACATACCATTTTACTCATTTATTTTGATTTAATTTAAAAAATCCATGAATATAAATATGACCATGAATTGAAATAGTTGAAAATCAATAAAACGACAAATGGTTGATAAGTAGGGTTTTTTTTTTCCTTACAAAAACTTTCCCTTATAAATATTGGTGCCTCAAGATAACATCCTAGGCTCAATTCCCACGGTTAACCCTTCAAAAGAAAAAAAAAAGAAGAAAAGTAGCCTCTTAACCGAAGCCTTGGAAAGGACGATGGTTGTGTTAGGTTGGCAGCCAGCGTAAATCTTTTGCCACATCTATTTCATGAATCTTGATCCAATCCGAATGGCGAATCGTAATTTATGTAGCCGACCTCAAGTATTTTGGATAAGACTTGGATGATATAGCCGCTTAGCCAATGTCGAGCTATGTAAAAAAGTTTAGAGATGCGGATGCAATGTAGAATAATGATGAGGTGTTTTCTGTGGTAAGATACCATAAAATAGGAAAATTGGGATATGAGTGTTGAGATAACTGAAAAATGAGGCCACAGGATCAGAGTTGGTTATATTTAACAAATAATACTTTAGAAAAAAACCATAAAACTAGAAGGGTCGAGCAATTCGATCCAGTCCAACTTGGGCGAGTCTCATATAAAAGTTTAGGGGTGGGACTTATGTTGTAAAGAGAGGTTATTAAATTTATGAATTTTTTGAAGTAATAAATCTAAAGGAGAAATGGTCATAAGGAGGGAGAGGGAGTGATAGAGAAACCCGGAGTGGGGGATGGAGAGGTGGAGAGGGAGTGCTAGAGACACCTGAGAGTGGGGGATGTTTTACAAGGGAGAGAGAAACCAAAATTTTAAGTGTTGTTTACTTGATGATATTTTGTTTACTTGATATGGTTTTGGGCAAGCAAATAAGAGAAAAAGGGTACAATTCAGTTCATAATATTCTATGAAGAGTTAATTTTCAATAGGATAAAGATGATTGTTTCAAAAGAAACCCTCGAGGAAAAGAATGGGAATTGTGAAAGGTGTTCAGAATTTGAAAAAGTTTAATTGCTTAGGAATATCTCAAATATATCATTGATGAAGCTATGTCATAGAGACGCTACATTGAGTTTCTAAAATAATGGAAAATATTTCATGCTCCCATGGGAGTAAAATTGTACAATCACTCCCTCAGGAAAATATCTAGCTAGAAGTATATTTGGCACCCCAAATTTAGGGATTTCTTTTGAGAAAAGTTTGAGAACAAGTTTTTGGGGATTGAACCTACACCTAGCGATCAACTTCAAGAAAATAAAAAAAGAGTAATGATCCTATGAGACCTTCCCACACCCATGTGTGTAGGACTCCAAAGGATCACAATTAAATTTAACACAGATCTCTAAAAAAGTTATCACATGGGTATGAGATTTGACTTTTCTCGATATATGTGTTAAATTTAATGATGCTCATTTGGAGTCCTACACACATGGGTATGGGAGGGTCTCATATCATTACTCATAAAAAACATAAAAATCTCTAGAATTTCATGAAAGAAATCACTCCTTATAATTGACCTTCCACCGTATAATTTTTGCAGGCCAAGTCTTAAGTACTAAAACTCATCATCTTATTTTTTGAAATTATTTGTACAGTAAATCTAAAGTGATTCCCAAAATTGAAATCAAGGAAATCTACTTAAGTAGGTATTTTGGCCGATGATTCAAGTGTACAATTTGCTCTTGCAGGAGAATAGTACACGCACTACAAAAATTTCCTAAAATCTATATTCGAGGAATTGCAATGAAAGTTGAAGCACTAAAAGGAAATCATACTAACTAAAAGAGATTTAACCAATCGAATGAGACAAAAGTAGAGCGAGAGAATGGGAGTGTACATCAAATACATTTGCATTTTCTATTTTATTGTATGCATATGTTGATCTTCGATTTTAATATAGGATGTGGTTTCTATGAGGCCTAGGCTTTATGAAAACAAAGAAAAGCCTCATCTTGAAATCTCCACAATACTTTAAAATCAATTTCCATCAACAACTATGAAATTAGTAGCTCAAAAAATGATACAGATCTTGTGGATCCATGAACACTTATTTTTAGGTCAAAATAGATGGTCTGGATAATTTATTATAATACATACTATTTTTAGAGCTTGACAACTTAATTTTTTTCAAAACCATAATGCTCAATGGATTTGAAGGTTTTTTGATGTAGAATTGCAATACTTGGTGAATTTTCAAGTAAGGCTTTACTTATTTTGATAGGACTACAACCCTATCAAACCATTTTCCTTTATTATTTTGTCCGTTTCTTTTCTTTTTTAGCTTTGATTTTCTTGTATTGTTTTTCTGGCTACAAATGGGACTTGAAAATTTGAGGAGAGAATGATGCAAGGAAATGGATGGTGATAAAAGGGACAATACAAGCTGAATGAATCTACCAACACATGCGTGTTGGTGAGAGATAGATTGAGACTCCATCTGTGTAGATGTAGATTGATAAGTAGACTTCGGATTGAACAAGCTGCCCAAGTTCAGTCGACTTCATAGTTCCACTGTTCATAGAGTAGAGTGGGCACGTGCTCCTAGACTGAAGACTGAATGAGCCTAAAGTTCAATCGATTTCACAGCTTAACTTGTCTCCACTGCTCGTTCAGTCGAAGTAGAGTATAGAAATAGAGAGAGATGCAACGGACATTTATTTGAATGATTCAATTTCAATTAACATAATCCAGTGTTTTAAGACATTGATCGGGCGGGTGAACTGGCTATTTGAGAAACCAGACTGGATCGAAAAATCTGTCTCTCGGGTCAGATTAGACTCAATCATCAAGAAAATGAAAAAATTGACAATACTATAAAAGAAAAAATAACAACAAATGGAATATGTGGCCAACGGGGTATCTGGCCCTTCTGGATTGCCCGACTCCCCTTCAAAACAAGTCAGTTCTTGAGAACTAGACCTATTCCTTGTTCTGACCGGGAACTAGGTCAGTCACCATTGATTCTTGATCTAAATCAAGTGATTCCTATTTGGATTTTAAATCCCTCACACAACCAATAAAAATTTAACTTATAGCTCGGAGAATTTCATTGAAAGTCATAAGAAGGAGAAAGAGCTCCCGAGGAAGGGGTGGTTACAAAAAGGAGAATCCTCCGAAAGAACTCTGTATTTGATATAGGAATGGGTGGTTGGTATCAAAACATAACATCTTGAGTTTCATTCCTACTAAGGTGATGAAACCCCTTCTCCATTCTCTATCGATCTACTAAACAAAGAAAAAAAAGAAGCTTTGTACATCTTGTACCCCTTGTATCCTTGTTTGTCCTTTTAAATGCAAGGCATTATGCCTAAAAAAGAGACTAATAGGTCAAAGTGCCAAACAATTTAAAATTGTTTACCAAGGTGGTCGAATGAATTTGTTTTTAAAAGCAGATATGTATCTTTCAATTTGTAATTTCGCCCATATTAAGTTGTGCTAGATTACTAAAAAGCCCCATTTCTTTTAGATTCCAAACTTAAAACAAGTGATTTTAATGAGGAATACATTTGAAACCCAAACAAGTGGTGATAGGTTTTTTCTTTTGGCTTGGCCCTAATCGGTACTAGATTACTAAACCTCCCATATTTTTTAGAAATCCAAACAAGTGGTGATGCTTTTATCATTTGGCTTGGCCCATTTTAGTAGGGCCAAATGTAAATACAATAGTTTTATTTTAGGTTCCAAAACCATAACAAGAGATCTACCGAGTAAATATTTTTAAATTTGGAATCCACAACAAGCATGTGCATGATAGGATTGGGCCACTCAACGGAGGTGCTTTGGCAATATTTGTCAAGATCGGATAAGCCGGGTGAGTCGATTGCCAACTTTTACTTTAGTCCATATGGTTCAAAGTAAAAATCAAGTTTGTCTAAAAGCCAATCGAAACTAATAGTTGAATGATTTAGTCACTCAAGTTGTTCGGTTTTGACCAATTAAACCGATGAAACAAATATGGATTAAATTTTTAACATAATTCATGTTTTTAAATTATTATTATTTATTCATTAGATATCTAATCCAACTGATTTGATTGAAGATCAGACCAATGTTATCAAGATAGGATCACCCAATGGTTT
>NW_006499827.1:414795-445063 GCF_000471905.2 Amborella trichopoda
TAAGTAAGAAGAGTAGTAGTAGTAGTAGTAGTAGTAGTAGTAGTAGTAGAGTAGTAGTAGTAGATGTAGAGAGAGAGAGAGAGAGAGAGAGAGAGAGAGAGTACTGGAAAATAGAGATGACAATGGCTTTAAAATACTGGAGAAGGGTCTGTTCAAAGGGATTCCTTTAGGTTCATAGAGAGAGAGAGAGAGAGTTTTGAAATTGTCTTTTAGGCTTGAAAGTTATGTCACATGCAGGGAAGGAAGCGTATGATTCTTTGAAGTTATACAAGTTCCACACAAAATAAAAATGAGCAAGTTAATTTTGGTAATTTACATAGTAGAGCAGAGTTTTGTTGAAAATGTATGGAGGTGTCAAGCCTATGATTCTTTCCTTTTGGCTTTTCATGACAAGCATGCAAGCTTGCTCACATGTTTTACCCGTGTGGGTTGTATTTGATGAGAGAAATGCTTGTCAAAAATAACTTTACCTTCTTTGGCCTTAATGCTTGTTTTTGGGTGTGGTTTGCATAAGGTTGTAACCTTAAATAATCAAAGTAAGGTGTATCTCTAAACTTTATTAAGAGATGCAATTTTGATGTTGAAATTCTTACGATGGTGCGAGAATCCATTTTCATCTGTAAGTATAAAATTTTAAACTCTAAAAGTAGTTCAAGTCAAGTAGATCTAAAAATGCATGAAAATCTTGAAAATGGATGGTCTAAGATAATGTGTTGTAAAAATGTCATTTTTAGGATTTGAAATATTTTGTTTTCTCCATATTTATACATCTTAATGTGGAGATGATTAGGTAGATGTTTTTCAAACATTAAGACAACCTTTTGTTTTGTTGGGGTGAGGTTTTTATAAGGTGCTATCCATTTACTTTAGAAGTAAGGCCCACCTCTTAATTTTGTCTAGAGATGTAGTTCAGTGTTTTAAACCTGGGTGGATTTGTTTAACTTCAAAGTTTGTAGATCTTCTCATCATCACAATTAAAAAATAAAAAATAAATAAATAAAAAAAAGGAAGAAGAGAGAAGACATTTGAGTTTTTAGATTGACAAATCTAGACACCTATAAAATGGATGGTCACCTACATCAAGATCAGAAAAGGTATGTCAAGTTATTTTTTTTCTGGTGCTTCTTTTTTCGGCTTCTTCTTTGGGGCCTAGAGGATCTGGAATAAAATTGGGGAAAGCAGCCCAATTTATCTCAAATGATATTTTTTTCTCATTGGTAAAAGTGATAAATGATTATTCTTTGTGGTCAGCATTGAGCACGTCGTATCTGTCATGACTACTTACAATTGGGAAGCGTTAGCATGAGGGTCCTGTGATGGCCCCCATTGAAGGCCATATTTTTTATGGATTGAGGATCTGAAAATTATTTAATTTTGTATGATTATTTTTGCCGTATCAGGATGGCTGATCAAGATATATGTAGTTGATCTCAAATAGTTGGAAAAAAGTTATGATGATGATGATATCCATTTTGTTATAGAAACAATGAAGTTGGAGCTCTTAAGGTGGTGCAAAACTAGGAGATTTAGGGTCCAAGGGACAACATAAATCACAATTCGAGATGACATCCAAGATAGAGCATTTAATTTTTTAGAGTATGGGCTTCAACATTGATCGTTACTTATTTATTTATTAATGTTAAATCATTTATTTATTAATGTTAAATCAAGGAGGGCAACTATGCAATGGGGTAGTCAACTGGGTCTGTCGTGGTTGGTTCGACAGGTCCTCTCCAAGATGGGAGTTGGCGGAGCTCACTTGACCGAAGGGACAGGTGGGCTCGGACCTAAAGCGGAAGGCAATGCGTGAGCTGGCTTCACCATTGACTTTTTTTATTTGTAATTTCACAATAATATTTGGGATCTTTATAATGTCCATATGAGCATAATAAGAACATGAAGTTATCACCTCCCAATCATTGGTTTGGTGATGGAGAAAGCAGACCCACCAAACAGGTCCCTATATTGAGTAGTAGATCCCATATCCCTCCATCGTTCAAACTATAAATTTACCGGTGATCGACTGCACTGAATTTGTGATTTGTCATTATCACCAAAGATCATACTATAAAGAGAAAATTATCGAAATATACCGAACTTTTCAATAATTTAACAGTTGACCCTTTTCAAATACTCCAACTCATGCGTATTTTGACGGGTATCTTAAAATTAAATCAAACAGATAAAGGATAAAAATGTTAAATAGTTGAACTCTCTCATTCGGTGAATTTTCCTATTAATAATTTCTAAAAATACTTTTTACTCTACTTAAAGCAAAGGACAATGTGCATTTGCTCTCTACGATACCTTGAAACAAGAGTGTATTTAGGACCCAATTGTCTTATAACCATTCAATTTTTGGGCTGAGTTTCTAGAATTCAAAATCATTTCCACCTTATATATAAGTAAGGTGCACCTTTAAATTCTATCGAAAGATTCGAAGATGTAGTACTGCATCAAACACCTTGCAATAGCTTGAAAATCCATGATCACCTTTAATTATGAAATTTAAAATATTAAAAATAGTACAGATCGAGCATATCTGTAAATACTTAAAGTCTTGAACATAAACCGTCCAGATAATTTGTTAAAGATTCACTACTGAATTTCTTTATTTTTTTTATGTCTATATATTTTAAGGTCACAATTGGAACGTTTATAAATTTCGTGACAGTCTTTTTTACTGGATTTTTGAGGTGAACTTTATTTATTTCTATTACATTATTAAACAATAGTTAATGGGTGGACACGTATCGCAAAAATAAGGGGTTTATCTGTAGGGTGCATAACTTCTAAATTTTAAAAAACTTAGGTACTTAACCCTATCTTTAAAGGAGAGAGATGTGTGTGTGAGAGAGAGTACTTAGGAAGAGATAAAGGAAAAATAACCAATTTTGTTTTGAACTATCATCTCTATACATAATAATTATGGACCATTATGCATGTAAACTATATCTATGGGATTTTATTCTCTCTCCTCTCATTTATTCTTTTTCTCTCCCCCTACATAGTATCTCTCTCCTCTCATTTATTTTGTTTCTCTCCCTGAACGTAGTATCTCTTTTAATGATCTATCTCTTATGTTTTTAGCTCTCTTATTTATTAATTAATTAGATATGAATGAAAATTATATTTATGGAGATTTTATTGTCTCTCTTCTTAGATAAGTGTGTGTATATTTTACGGAAAGAGCGAGCAATTTATATCACATCTATATCTTAAAATCTATCCTTACTATTTCCTCACTTAAAATATCTCTCTCTAAGAGAGAGATTTTATATCTTAATTAGGTTTAGAAGTCTTATAAATATGTTAAGAAAATTTCATGTGCCCCACTCTCTCTCACAATGTGATTTCTCTCTGCATCTTCTATATATAATTGCTTTCTCCCTTTTTCTCTCTTCTTTTTATGTGATCTCTCTCCCTCAACGTGGTTTCTTTCTTTCAACGTGGTCTGTCTTTTACCTAATTTTGGACGTTTCTGTTAACACGTATGGCCATGAGGCCTCACGTGATTTAGCCTACAATTGTGGGCTTCGATGATTCAAATATTCTGATTTGTTGTGGCATATAAGGCATAGTGGTATGTCTTTTAATACCATATTATTGACAATAAGTATTGAAAGTAGAGATGCCGAGTTCTTAGAAGATTTTATTGAAAAAACCTACATGTAGTGGCTAATGATAATCCACTTAATAGCATACATGACTTAGAACCACTACTTATAGTGAATATAGATAGCCATGATCAACATGATGATGTTGAAGTATTCACACATCCAATGTTAAGCGGTCAAAAGAGGTTTAGAGTTTATCTATCATATCTTGATGATTTCTATGCCTATATGAATGAGGAGATGGACAACCTTGATGATTTCTATGTCTATATGAATAAGGAGATAGACAACTTTGATGATTTCTATGTCTATGTGAATGAGGAGATAGACATATTTATTGACCCAGATGAAATCCATGACCCGTTTGACTTCAATGATGTTACGAAGTCGCAAGAATATAAAGAATGACTTAATGCCATGAGAGAAGAATTAGATTCTATTGAAAAAAATAAGGTTTGTGATCTATGTGATTTGCCATAAATAGGAAACCTATAAGTTCTAAATGGGTATTTAAAAAGAAATTGAAATATGATGGATCAATTAATAAATTTAAACCTAGGTTAGTAGCAAAGGGTTTTACCCAAAGAAAGGGAGTCGACTATGTCGACACTTATTCCCTTACAACGTTTATTTCCATTAGAATAATTTTGACAATTGTTGCATATTATCACCTAGAACTTACCAAATAGATTTAAAGACTATATTCTTGAATGATGAACTAAAGGAAACCATTTATATGAAACAACCTGAGGGCTTTATAATTAAAGGCCAAGAAAATAAAGTATACAAAATTAAATAAGTCTTTATATGGTTTAAAATAATCTTCAAGACAATGGTACTTAACATTTCTTGATGTCATCCTATAGATGGGACATGAAGTAAATATATTGGACAATTGTGTATATGTCTTGAAGAGTGGGAGTAAATTCACAATACTCTTATTATATGTAGATGATATCCTAATAGCTGAAAATGAATTAGAAATGATTGATAAAACTAAGTCATGACTTTCTTTTCGGTTTGAGATGAAAGATACGGGAGAAGCATCTTATTTCCTATGCATAAAAATAACTAGAGATAGAAAATAAAAAATGTTGTGCTTGAGCCAAAAGAGATATCTTGACTCTGTTATTAAAAGTTTTCAAATGGAAAATAGGAAACCATTGTCTACTCTTGTTGAAAAGGGAGTAAAGTTGTCTAGGAAGGATTGTCCAGTAGAAGGACAATAAAATCCTAACGTTCCCTATGCACAAGTTATTGATAGTTTGGTATATGTAGTAAGCTATATAATACCATATTTGAGTTATACCTTAGGACTTGTTAGTAGATATCAAAGTAATCTAGGCATAGCTAATTGAAAAGTAGTAAAAAGAATTCTAAGGTACATTAAGGGAACAAAGCATCTAAAATTGTGTTTTCAAGCATATAAGCTTGAAGTTATAGGATATTTAGATGCATATTTTGCTGGGGATAAAGATGATAGTGAGTTCACCTCAGGACATGTTTTTCTCTTTGGAGGGGCAGTTGTTTCTTGGTCTAGCAAAAAACAAGGGTGTGTAGCTAGATACACACAGGAAGCAGAGTACATTGCATGTAGAACTACTTGTACTTTCGTTGTTTGGATGAAGCGCTTCATAGATGACTTGAAGCTGCAAATAATCGACGGACCGATCCAAAGCTTTTGTGATTATCAAGCTACAATTAAATTAATTCAAAGTGGAGTAAATAACTTCAAAGGAAGACATATAGATGTCCAATATCACTACATTCAGCATGTAGTTGAGAAATGTGAAGTAACTGTTAGGTACTTGCCCTCATCAGATATGATTGCTGATCCATTAACAAATGCTCTAAGTATTGAACTACTGTCTAAACACACCAGCTTAATGAGACTTAAAAATGTTTAAGTCAATTAGTTTTCATGAGTGTCAAATTCACATTAGCGTGAAAATCCACTCGATGGACATTTGCTATGAGAGCATATACGCGAAAGCGTAAGAAAAACCTTATGATAATATATATATTTTTAAATGTCATACTCAAAAGTGGGAGTATACATGTGACTTATTATTATGCTCAGTCATTATAGCCAAGTGGGAGATGTTGACACGTATGGCCATGACGCCCCATGTGATTTAGCCTACAATTGTGGGCTTGGTAGAATCTCATTATCCATAATTATCTCCAACGTTCATATGGCTCAATGTTCATACGAATGTGTTTCATGAATATCCTTGAGATTAATGAAGACTTTTTTTTAGAGACCCGTTAGATAAATAAAACCGTTAGCCCTTATTCTCCCTATAAACATGGGAAGTCAGAGAGAGGAAGACACAACAGGAAAAAGGTGTACAGTTCTTCTTTCTCTCTCTAAAAGTGAAGGAATCTAAAATCCGTCTGTGATCACCAGCCTCATGACATCCCTCCTCTCTGATTTCGGGTTAGGTCTCCTCCGCAACATCACTTTTTTTACTAACAGTTTCTCTCTCTAGGTTTTGTAAAATCAAGCTATCAAAGGTTCATAGTTAACATGTACATTTTTTCCCCTTATTTTGCTTTTTTTTTTTTTTTAATTATTCATGCAATTAGATGAAATAAGATCGTATAAGTTATGTTATTGCAGTAGTTGTGATGGCCATAAAATGACCACAAAACATTGTGTTTTGGTATTAAAATTACTCACATATCGTTTGTTATCTTTCTATCTCTGCTGCATACGTCTTCCTTACTTTCAATGAGGTACTTGTCTTTTTTTTTTTCCTTTATATTAATTTTTGTGACAATTTAGTTATCTTTGGTATCAATATTTGTGGTAATGTGGGCAAGGTTTGTATACTTCCCCTACAGCATCGAAGATCTATGCTTCCCCTACCATTCAGCCGTCCAATTTTGTTCAGGAGAGCCATTCATCGTTTGTTCAGGAGAGCCATTCACTGTTTGGTACGTGCTATCTTCTCATTGGGGCGCACTTATAAAAAATATTAAAAATATTTTTTCGATAAAATATAATGACCAAAATACCCCATGAAACTTTGATGGGTATTTTGGTCGTTTTATTTATTGAAAATATTTTTTTAATAATTTTCTCTAGTGAGAGTTTAATAGAGGATTGGAGTCCGAAATTTGGTGTTAAAATAGTTTATAGAAAAAAATAAAAAATAAAATAGTGTAGAGAAGTGACATTGTGATTGGGGCAATCTTAACCCTCCATTTAGAATGAAAGTTTTGATAAGGGGATGTATATAAGTTTTATGATATAGGGGAAGCAGAGAAAACTTGCCTTTTAGTTATTAGTGCTTTCTCCATGTAGCAAGATTCATTAGTTTCAATGTGATTCTCTACTGAAGAAAGGTTAGTACCTATTGTTCTACATAGAAATTTTCAATTGCAATATTTTTCAGGTATTATTTACCATTGGATGAAGCTTAACAAAGTCCATATTGAAGTCATAGTGATTCCTTTTATTTAGTTTTTTCCATCGTCTCTGTTCATCCTATTGAAGGTAAGTTGTAGTATTTTTTTTTGTTTGTATTAACTATGTTTGTATTTTTTTTACATGTTCTTCGCGTACATGATCTTACTTTGCAGATGTTTTGTTTGAAGTAAAAAATAATAAACAAAAATTACATTAAAATAATTTCAAATTTTTACTTTACTTCACAACTTTAATGAGTTTTTTCTCTCTCTCTCTCTCTCTCTCTCTATATATATATATATATATATATATATTATTATTATTATTATTATTTGTTTGCAATGAGAAACACATTAATCTTTAAAGTAAGTGAAATCTTGCTTTTTCCAATGTATGTAATTAGTTTTTAAAATATCATAAGCACATACTTTGAATTAATTTGTACATGATCTTATTTTTCGGATGTTCTGATCCCATAGTCTCAAAATCTAGTTCTACAAATCTCATTGGAATGAGAACAAAGGTTAGTACCTATTTTTCTACGTATAAATTTTCAATTACAATGTTTTCAGGTAGTATTTACCATTGGATGAGGCTTGACAAAGTCTATATTGAAGGTAAGTCATAGTGATTGTTTTTATTTAATTTTTTTTATTGTCTCTTCGTATTTTCTAGATGTGCATATTGAAGGTAAATCAATATTTCATTTTTTAAAATTTTTTTTTTAGTTACCTATGTTTGTATTTTTTTAGGTGTTCTTCCCATTTTGTCAAGATTGAGAAACACATTCATCTTTAAAAGTAAGAGAAACCTTGCTTTTTCCAAGGTACGTAATTATTTTTTTAAAATATCACAGACATCTGTTCTGAATTAATTTGTACACGATCCTTTTTTGATATTATTTTTCAGATGTTTAATTTTAATTTGTGTTTTCACTAGATAGTCGATGCTTTTCAATCACATACAAAGCAGTTGCTTCATATATATATATAATAGAAGCTAATCAAACTATAATTTAAAAATTAAAACATGACATTTAAAATATAGAGAGTTAAAATAAATGAAAAAATACAAGTAATATTAAAGGTAATAAAAATCTGAAGATTGGATATAATTTTTTTTTCAAGGCATTAGAAATAATTAAAAGTTGTATTGGAAAGCATAAAGAAATCTTGAGAATTAATTCACAAAAAAACAATCCTAAGATAGTTTAATCTTATTATTGATTTTTGTCATCTATATCTTGAGCAGCTTTAATCTCATTTCCTCTCCTATTTTAATGGATTCAAGAGCACCACTACCATGATACCTAAAACGTGTTGTTCTATATTTTAAAGATTTATGTCAGGTTATATAATCCAAAACGTACAACAAATCTAACCTTCTATTATTTGAACATAGAATTAGGAAATATAGTTAGAACTTAACACACTTTAGATGAGGGCAGAATGTCAGTCTCTCTTTTGGTTATTTGGATTTCTATAAAGCTTAAAGTCTATGGTTTATAAACATGATTAAGGGCCTACATAGATTGTTTAGTTTCATTTTTCTTATATGTTGTTTACCATGGTTTAATATTAGCAGATCCCTTCCATATAAAAATATTTAAAATTAAGAGTAGAGAAAAAGAGAATCTCTTAAAACCAAGATTTTAGGAAACCAAAGTTTTAGTAGGATTTGTTTTATGAAAAATGTTTATATAAAGATGCAACCTTATAAGGTAGAACTATGGATACCCCTCAAAAATCCATTGGAAAAGGTAGTTTTAATGTTGAAAAGCCGTATGATTGATCATATTGACATAGAGATGTATGACTATGAAAGATAAAAAGATTTTAAGTATAAAAAATAATGCATTTTACAACATGTTATCTACACCATCCATTTTCATGATTTTCATATGTTTATAGATCTATTTGATTTTAACTATTTTAAAATTAAAAATTTTATAATTAGATATAAAAATAAATTTTGAGATAATCCTAATAATATAAAATTTGAAGGTCCATCCTACCTCTACACCTACGGATGCATCTTTATGCCAACTGCCCGCTTGTTTTATAGAGATGATAAGTAGTTAAAAATTATATTTTTGTTCGGCAAGGAAGGACCCAAAATTCCACTTGGCAAGAACTGTTACTCTAAAACCTCTTTCACCGGATAGAAAGTACTCTTACTTCCTGCTCCTTCAGCGAGGAGTAAACTTACAAAGTGATCTGGCCCGACCACTCTGTGGTCCAATGTACGAAATGATATCGCCGGAGCACTCTGCGGTCCAATGTACAAAGTGATCTCGCCGGATCACTCTGTGGTCCAATGACCTACCATACGATTTGAGAAGCAAACTCAGAGCCCTCTCTCTGTTGTCTCTCATCAGCAACAAACTCAGAAACAGAGGAGCCCGAGGACCCAGAATGCACCCATTGCTAGACCAGGGAACGATGGCGTGAAAGAGCTTGATAAAACACCATCTCCCTCATGAATTACCGGAAAAACCCTAACCCTGAATCAGAGATCACTAGCATGAGAACGAAAATGGCTCATGCTTGAGAAAGTTCTAATCTTTGCCCTAGATGTCAATAGCGCAGCAGCTTGGACAAGTGGGAGCCGACTTATGAACCAGAAATAATCCTAATCCTCGACCAGAGCTAGAAATTCTTATCCCCTGGGCTGAGAATCATTGGCGAGAGAGCCTGAGAAAACCCTAACCCTAGTCAAGAGAGCCAGAGCTCCCTAAAGCAGCATCACTGAATAGTGGTGATAAGACCTCAAAAGCGGGGAGCTGTTTCATGAACCAGCAAGTAAAAACCCTAATCCTGGACCAGAGAGCAAGAAAGCCCAAACCAGTGAATAATTGCTAAGAGCCAAATAGGTCCCAATTGCTCTCTAGAAAATAGCACCAGGACTCTTAATCCCTACCATAGAACAATGGCTAAAGACCCTGAAAAACCAGCACCGTCTCCATGAACCAGCGCAAAGACCTAACCCTAAACCCTAAACCCTAAACCATCAACCACCATGGAAGGTGAAGAGGAGTCCTTTGCCATGCCCCCTACTCTCCTGAATTCAACCCCCTCCATTGCTGAAATTGTAGTTTTCAGAGATGAGGAAGACTCAGATGAAAAAGCTGACTGCCGAAGTGCAAGCTCAGGTGACTCAGATGCTGATCCCACTGACCATCGAGGACCTCGGCCCCTCTTCATAGACCCTGATCCCCATATCTCAACCCAATTTTACACCTTCAACAAAGAGTCCCATAACCTCATGGTTCACTGCATATTGGAGCAACGACTAGCGACACCAGAGGAGATCAAGAGAGCTACACCAAATTCGATACTCCTGTCATGGCGAGGAGTATGGAAAGATAGGAACGTAGACACCGCATATCTCACTGGTTGGAAGCGAATTCAAGAGAAGCTCAACGCACATATTGATGAAAATGGCAATGAGGTTTTGTATTTCAAGAATAATTCGCACCAATTTGTGTCTCATGTAGACCAGTGGCAAGACATAGTGATGGGTTTTCATGGAGACGCTGACCTTAAACACTTAGGGCTCAAGGAATCGGTGGAGCGTATAAAGCAGGTATGGACAGTGGGTGCAAAATTTTATGGAATTCCTGAGTCCTTTATTAGGGTTTGTGTTGCTTCTTGCCCTGTTTGCTCTGATGTGGGTTCTAGTGCTCCAAGAAATAAGAGGAGGAGGTTTGAGTATACAGAGTCTTTTGAGGTTCCTGCTAAAGAAGTGCCTGAAAGGCTTCAACAATTGGCAGCTAAGCACAAGGTGGTGCTTTGTATAAGGCAAAAGTATATAAGATATAAGCCTTTCATGGCTGAGGTTAAGGATTACGCTTGCCATAGGG
Organism: Amborella trichopoda; assembly: GCF_000471905.2. The sequence continues at coordinate 425,690 of NW_006499827.1, forward strand.
CTGGAGAGCCCACTTCGAAGAGGTCGAGGATTGTGAAGCGTGAGCCATACGTTTCGAAGAGGTGTGGATGTGCGTTTCGAATACGAGCAATTGTACCCATTGCAAATTACAATGAGAAAGACAAGACCTTTGTGTACCAAGAAGAGGGAATGGCAATTTTCAAGCTCTATGCTGTGCATTCAGGGCATGAACCCGGTGCGCTTGATGGGAATGCGAGGATAATTCACAGGTTAGTTGGAGCGAAGGAGGGTGGGTTCACCATCATGGAACATGAGCCACCTATATATGGGGATTCAGACACTTTTGGGCTCATGGGTAAGGAGGAATCAGACTCCCAGCTTGCAATGTTGCAACAGGTTCAGGAGCTCAGGACTGAAATTGGGCTTTTGGAATCAAAGATCACGAAAATTCCCCATGAGCTATTGGCCTCTCTTTCTCAAGAGATTTCTTCTGTTATGAGTAGGCTTCGGAGTATGAGAGAGGTTTCTAGATCAGAGGGGTTATTGATTGGGAGACAGCATTCAGATGAGGTTCTTATTGGGGACCCAGGTCTTGGGCACTGGGGTGAACAACATATCCGCAGCGATGGAAAAGATGGTGAATTGATTGAGGAAGAAGATGATGCCTTTGAGCATAGCCTTGATGAGGTTGCTTCTTGGGATAGGCTGAAGGATGAATGCCGAGAGAGAAAGGATATAATCAGGGGGAATACTAAGACTGAGAAGTGGTTGGATTCGGTTAAGGAGGCTTGTGGAGAGTTTGATGAGAAGACCATATTGGATTGTGAGGATTCGAAGCTTATAAAGCCCATTAGGCATGATGGGACAATTGTAACAGATGCTAACCTTGTTGGTTTACCTGTAGTGGGGTTCTATGCTGATAATACCAAATGGTATGATTCACCATGTGGCCTGGATACGGGTACGGATTGTGGGGATGGGGGCTTCAGGCATGGCAGCATTGTGTAGTAGTAAGTGTCTTCTCTATTGCCCAAAGTGTTTTCGGGGTACCATTGAGGCACCTTGGCTTGTTTTGGGCGATTGGATGGTATGTTGTAAATTATGTACACATAGCAATTGCATAGTTGCTTGAGATTCTCTTGTACGTACTTCCTCAACAGTTCTTTGTTGGGCTATTTATACATGTGCTTTTCATTCTCTCGTAGCTACTTCCTCAACAGATAATACTGCAATTCTCATTAACGCATGTTTTTATTATCTTTGGAATTCAATATTTGTATATGTGGATGTGTATATTTGTATATTTATCTATGTGCGTGCGCCCATATGTACGTGTACACTGTTCAGCAGATGATGACATAAGTACGTGCATGTGCGTGCATTCTCATCTTGTGTAACATTTCCTTTTCTTCTCTTTCTTTTGCAGTTCTCATTTGCTTGTCATTTATCTCCATCTTTCTTTGATGATTAAATCATGCTTTTATTATCTTTGGAATGCAATATATGTATGCATGGATGTGTTTATTTGTGTAGGTAAGGTAACTATGTGCATGGATGCATATGTATTTTTACACTGTACACTAACACAATGACACAAGTACATGTGTGCTTGTATTCTCATCTTGTATAACATTTGTTTTCTTTTCTATCTTCCTTTTGCAATTCTCATGTCCCCATTATAGGGAACATTCTGATTTTTGACCATTTTGAATTTTTTGATGGCCCTTTGGTTGTGCATATGTTTAATTGGCTGCTAATATTTGCAAAAGACCTTTTTGATGTATGATTTGAGGTGTATGGTGTTTGAATGGAAAGACCTTTAGTTCCTCTACTCTAATAGTCATCCATATTGTGCTTTTTATGAATAAAGTTTGTTCTTAGCTTCCAAAAAGTGTGCATTAAGTTGTAATTTTGTAACCTTCAATATGTAGGCTCTCTACTCGCATACCAAATTCTTTCCATAATTCTCTTTGACATCATTTTGGTGCCTTTTTCAGTATAATGTCATATTCTTTGGGTTGTGTGAAGATTTTCAACTTTCCTCATGCTACCCCATTGGACTTCCTTGAACAAATGCCCTTGTGTTGGTGAACAAATTAAGCTTATTAGTATTGAATTGGTTATTTCTAGTTGTTGGAGATTTTAGTTTATGACATCACTGGAGCAAAGGATTTTGGAGTTCGCCATACTTTTGCGGTTTTTGTATCCTTGTGTGGGTCACAACCATAGAGAGCTAAGAAGTGGTGGAACAACAAATGTGGGTTTATTGGGGTTTCAAGTCCATTTATGAATTGTAAGGCTCTTGTTGCAACTTGAAGGCTTTTGTACTAATAACAGTTCAAGTGCGCAACATGTTAGACCATTGTTGTTGGAAACGCCTGAGATCCGAATCATTTTAGGAATCAGAATCGCGGAGTCATGGCTGGCTAGAAGATTCCTATTTTTGGAATCGACGTTCGTACAAAGGAATTGTAGGAAATGAGATTCTTGCTTTATAGGAAACAAGATTTGACGTAAATGGAATTGAGATCCCTACATATATGGAATCAAGATTCCCATCTCTTTGGACGGTAAAAACACAACATACCCATAGAATGAGTGTAGTTGAGATGAGGATGTTGAGATGGATGAGTGGCAAGGCAAGAAGGGATGAAATTCGAAATGAATACATTGAGAAGAATTTAGTTATGGCACTAATAGGCGATAAGATGAGAGAGTAGACTTAGGTGGGCTGGCAATGTGTGGTGCAGGCCCAGTACAACACCAATTAGGAGTACAACACCTATTAGGAGGTGCGAGTTAGTTCGAGTGGAACGCTAAGAAAGGGCAAGGGGTAGGCCTAAAGGGACATGTTTGAAAACAATGAGAACATATATGGGGATTTATGGCCTCACCGAGGGTATGGCTCTTAATAGAGCAGAATGACGGTTCAATTAGTTGGGAAAAAGCTTTGATGATGATGATGATAATTTTGTCAGTGCCATGGTGTTGTTTGTGTTGTATTATGTGCCTCTGATACCAAGGGTGAAGATGTGGAGTATACAATTTTTAATGTTGCAATGCCCAAGTTCTCTTAATGTTAATGCTCCAATGCCCAAGTTATACTTACCTTTAATACCTACAAAAGAAGTTATACTTGCCTTTATTACCTGCAAAAGACATCATAATGATACTTGTTAAGATCTTAACTATAAATGTTTGCATTTGAACGTTGATTCATGGGACCAATAATTCGACAATGCGTTCGTTGGATTCTTTTTTTTTTTTGACATGATGTTCGTTGTGGGGTCCACCATAGTTGTGGGGTCTTGGTCAAGGGGTCGCGATTCCGTCTTGGAATCTCGATCCAGCGATCATGGAGTCAGAGCCCAAATATGCGCTTCCTTCCATTAGGGATCTCGATCTGTACCTATTGGGATCTTGGTTCCCAACTTAAAGGGATCGCAATCATTTGCTGCAAAGGATTTTGATCCACTCCTCCAAATTGTCTACTTAATTGATGATTTTTATTATTTTTTGTTATTCCAAAGAGTATTATTTGATGGAATTATTTCATATATTTGCTTTTTTCTCTTCATATTTGTTTAAAATCTGTAATTTATAATAAACATCTTTCCTTGAATTTTGTAATACCCTTTGTGTCATTTCATGCATTTGTGGTGTCTATTTAAGTGATTAACCTTTTTTTTATTTATCTTATTTGAAAGAGTATGAAAATGATTTCTTTTATTGATTTATTTATTCTCTTAATTTTCATTTAAAATTTTTGTTCATAGTAGAAAATCTTTTCTTGGAATTTGTAATGCACTCTTTGTCTTTCATTTCTTGAATAATTAGTTTAATTTTATTTCATGTATTTATTTTATCTCACTTCAAATCTTCCTAAAATATTTTCCTTGATTTTTGATTATTACGATTTTCATACATTAAATTTTTAACACAAAATGCCTTGTATAAATTCTTTTATGTATAATAGGAAATTTATTTTGGATTTTGCAATTTTCTTTTTTTTGTAGACTCTAAGTGTACTCTTATGCGTATGTTGATAATGCTAAAAGATTGTTTGTTCATTCTTTTATTTTTGAAATATCACTTCTGAAAAAATCGATAGGACACATTTGTAAGTATACACGCACACCTACATTTATGATTTATCATTCAGGCAATTCATCATCATTCAGGCAATTGCAATAATATATATGGTAAGAATTGAGAGTACTACATATATATATAGACAGATGTATGCATATACATATACATGTATTGGGCGCCCCCCTTGCTCTCCCATATATATATAGTGCATATATAGGTGATCGCTCCCTGAGCAGCGCTCCCAGTCCCTCTAAGGGTAGGGAGGTTCAGCCAAGGGTCGATCCCAGGCTCCCACTCCCAACAATTATGATCTCCACCCCACAGTTTCTCATGCTCACATGGGACCCTTGAGCAGCAATCCTATTGTGTTTCTTTTTTTGCTTTTTTTGAAACTAGTAGCATTTGTATTGAAAAAGAGTAAACCAAGTACGAAGGTATTTTGGCATCCCACAGACTGAGTGCTCTACTCCAAAAAGCCCACAACAACCAAAAATGGAGGGTGCCCCAAAATATTCTATACAACATGGTTATAAACAAAGAACTAAATGCAGCAAAGGAGGAAGAAAAGGGAGACCAGGGGACAAAAAGGTACCATGAAGGTCCCTTGCATGCCATCCCATGTAGCTCCTTCCTTAGCGAGGGTGTCGGCTTCTTAATTGGCCTTGCATTAGGTATATCTCCATAAGATGTGCATAGCCCTGCAAATATGGAATACCTTGTCAAATATGGAATACCTTGTCAATATATATTCGAGTCTCCAAGGGAAAAGGGCAAGTTGAGGATCTTGAGGCCCGGACTATAACGTTTTTGGAGTCCCCTCAATAATCAGAACTGTGCTCCAATTCGTGTTGAACTTCCTGAGACCTTCCAGGAGGGCGAGAGCTTATGCCAAAGTTGAATCAGCATGCCCAATGGATTAAGAGAAGGAAAAAGGGTGTGGCCAGCTGAGTCTCTAAAAATGCCCCTTATTCCTCCTGGGCCCAGATTTCCCAATGAACAACCATCGTAGTTGAGCTTGGATTGGCCAGGCTCAGGTGGTCTCCTAAGGGAGGCACAGGGAATTTTGGTGGGCCTCAAGTTCAGCATGGCTTGCCAGCCGTGATGAAAATCTGCGTGGGGAAAGTGCTTAAAAGAGTTGTGGTTACTAGCCCAGAAGATTAACCAATGTTTTAACCCTGTCTTGCAAGGCATTGGTGGTGGTCTTGACATCGCATCGGTGGTGGCCTTGACTCCAGTTGGGCTATGATTGTGCTTACCAAAGGAACATAAGACTAGGGTTGACAAACAAGCATCCACCAAACTTCAGTTCATAATGAGTACGAGTATCCTTTGTTTGATGGATGCTTGTAACAAGTAGGGATATTTTATACTCATGTTTGGGAGTAGACATGCCGCTAAGTGATATCAAGGCCAAGTAGGACTTAAAGGAGAAGATCCTATGTTTAGACCGGTGTATCCATAGTTTCCCTCAAACAAAGGCGTCATCTAGGCTTAGCCAACTTTGACTAAATTTCTTGGTCTTCTCATATTACCCATACTAAAGGATGGACCCTGCTCCACTTTGCCCCTCAATGTCTTAAAGGAGACATGCAATTGAATCTTGGCCATCCACTGATGGGAGACACTAGTGTGTCAGAGACTCCTCGCACCAAATATCTCTTTAATAACTTTTCCTCTTGCCAGTTCTCATCTTGCATCTGAATCTCTTTTATCTCACTGTGTCTTCTTTTGCTCCATCAGACACCTAGCACTTTATTGTACCTCCCTAACTCATTGGCTCTCTAGCCGCTCTGGTCAAGAGCTTAAGACTGCATTAGTATTATCCTGTGAAACTTATTTAACAGGGGCATCTTACATTACTTCATTTTTCTAATGCCTGAACTACCCACCTTCTTTGACGACCAGAGGAGAACCTAGAGAAATTGAAATTTGCACCCTTAGCTAGTCTCTTTGTGTGTAATCCTTGGGAATCTTTCCAGTTTCATACTAGCATAAGGAATGAAATAGGCATGAAGATTGGAGACTGTATGCATCCTTCAGGAGTATGATATTTTCGTTCATAATCATCGTCATTATCATCCAATCCTTATCCCAACTATTCGGAGTCAGCTTAGTGTGATCTCTCTCTCTCTCTCTCTCTCTCTCTCTCTCTCTCTTTAATCTCCAAATGGGATTGGAATGGCAAAACTTGTTTTCCTAGGGTTATTTTTTCGGGAAAATGGGCTGGAGCCTTGGTAGTAGTATCAACGAGCCCTATGATGAAGTTTCTGACTCCATTCTCACCGAAGGGTAGAGGCTCAAATCCCCACTGACTTTACCCTTTTTTTTTAGTGTCATTTTTCCGGTCCTGTGGGTTTTGATCAGACATTCGGTGATATTAGCATGGACATGCATGTTGACGAGGAACTTCCGAACGGCCATATATTCTGTGGTGTGCCCATATAGCAAGGATATTTACATATGTGATATATTTTTCCAAATAAAGTCAATCTGTGAGTTTAACACTTAGGTATTATTGTGCTTAATGCTTTCTGCCTACCTCTTTGTCTGTATTAGTCTTTGATTTATATTTTCTTGTTATGATTGTTTTTCTTTTGTCGAATGGTTATTATTCAACAGACAGACTCAAATGTATCGCCCTTATTGTGGATTCTATATGTGATTAGCCTTTTAAGATAGTTGTCTGGTTAATGCAGCTCTAGTTTTCACATAGAGTTTACTAATAGACTGATAAGGCTTCACGTCGACACTGGCTTACTTGTCATGGGAGACCAAGAAAAGGAAAAAGGGACTGTAAATTGGGGGGGTGGTTGGTTGGGTTTGGGGGCAGTTTCTTGAGCTTATTCTTATTTTAGAGTTCTCTCTCCTAACTCTTAGGTGTGAGTTCTATCTTAAAAAGGTCAACGTCAGGATGTTCTTCACACCCTTAGGAAGGACAATGCTTGTTCATTCTCTGGAGTTTTGTTATAAATTGGTGTAGGATATTTTGGGATCCTGTTGCTTGTTGGCGCATCCCTTCAAGGCTGATGGAAGGAAAGTATCCAGGCTCTTATTGACTATGGAGGCTCACTACCTTTTTCTTCCCCATGATAATTTGGACTTCCACAACTACTAAACCGTATCTTGCTTGCCGCAAAATAATCAGAGGCATGCGATTGGTAAGATATTAGTTCTGCTTTGATTGGCTAGATTAGGATTCTTAACCAATTAGGTCTGGCAACTGATGGGTGTTCTTTGGCCAAGTTTGCGTGGAACTACAGATCATTTATGCCAGATGCATTCATAATGTGGCTTGGTTCTCAGATTTTGTTAAATACGTTCGTAATCTTGTATAAAACCAGTTGTATTCAACAATAAAAGCATCCGTGCAGGTTTCTGTGAGAGGCCGAGCTCATTCTTAGATGTCTTTTAATTCTTACTCCACTGAGCCAGGAGTCCCATTTTAGTAAACAACAATATTGACTGAGAGGGCACGATCCGGATCAAACTGGTGACTTCTCGATCTGCAGTTTAAATGGGATTCTTAATTTAGTTTGTGTTTAACTGTGAAACATATGCTACCCAGGCAACCAACCATATCCTGAAATACATGCATTTCGTTTGTTCTTAATGTGAAATTTCATTATCTTCAATTTAAGAGCGCAGTTTATACAATGCTTCTACCTTAAGCAATCAAAGTAGGGTGTACCTTTGAACTTTGTTAGAAAATGTAGTTTTGGTGCCAAAAACTATATCAATTGCTTGGAAACTTGTTTTGATCCGGTATTATGAAATTTAAAGTTCCAAAATAATGCGACACTTGAAAATCTTGAAAATGGACTGTTCATATGACTTATTACAATATACACTATTATTATTTGGAATCCCTTTTTGTCATATCCATGCATCTTGAGGTAAAGATGATCAATTGCAGAGTTTTTTTTGATGGATTTTCAAGGTGCAGCTTTCTTCTACACTATAACGCTAACACTTTATATAAACTTTTTCTTTAATTTAATTTGTTAAATAGAATTAATTTTTACGATGAATTGTTAAATTAGTAACCGTTTCCCTGTAAGATTAGAATCATTGTTGTTGTAAATGATTTGGGCAGTTCACCCATCTGAAAAAGGTCGACAGCTTTTCTTATGGGCTTCTTGGGATGATTTGGGCAGTTCACCCATCTAAAGAGGTGGACACCTTTTCTTATGGGCGGTAAATTGGCATTATCATCACCAATGCAACGTCGCCATCATCAATGCTATGGTTAAGGGATTGCTTGCGGGACTTCTTTTTTATTTTATTTTGGAAAAAAAAAGTATACCCCCTTCTTTGAATTTTTCGTCCCATGTACACCTTCGGGCCCATTGGAAGCCCATGGACTCTCTTAAGTAGGGGTGGCAATGGACTCGGACCCGACTGACGGGTAGACCCGACCGTGGTTCGGGATGGGTCCAAATCATTGTTTAAAAAAGCAGATTGGAAACCCATGGACTCTTCCAAGTAGGGGTGGCAATGGACCCAGACCTAACCGACGGATACACTTGACCCGGGTTCGGGATGGTTCCAAATCATTGTTTTAAAAAGTAGATCGCCTAGCGCCTAGGCAGCCACTTATGCGGTCTAGAAAGCCTCCTCAAGCCTAACTAGGCGGACTGTTCTTGGGCCAAACACGTTGAGGGTGTTTTTTTATTTTTTATTTAATATAAAAGGGGCAAAAACTTGAGTTTTAGGTTTATTTGAAACTTAAACCATTTTAGAGAGAGAAAAACTTAAAAAACTTAGCTTTTTATGATTTCCGTAAGATCGAAGTGTTTTTTAAAATTATGAGAAATTGATCTAAGCATCACCCATTGATATTAGATTTAGTTTTGGATGTTTTATACATCTTTGAGAGGGTTTTTTAGAAGATATTGAGTTCTTAGAAACATCTTAGAGGTGAAGTTTGGAGATGGAGATATTTTGGGTTTTTTAAAAGATTTATTTATATTGTTAGACTATACAAACTTTTTTTTTTCTAGTGGTTGCCCAGGTTTTGGACACTCGCCTAGGCACCAGGCAGCCTGGACCCCCGATTGCCTAGCATTTTCTGAAACACTAGTCCAAATCTTGAATCTGAACCCTGTTTGGGTCGAGGCCCCAAGGGCATGTTTCTTTGTGGAACACCACAAAGTATATGGAAGTTGCCTAAAAATGGTGTTGAAAGGTGTTGTCTCTTGGATGCGTGGAAGCTGTGAGTTGCAACAAAAGCGGGAGTCCATTAGGGCACTTGGGGCATAATCGGTCTGAAGCACCCACATGGCTGCTTCCTGAAATTTCAAAAGCAATGGACCTAATAGATCCGTAAAACCCTGTTATGTAGGGTCTAAAGCACGCAATTGGGTACTAGATCCATAAAGGGCCTTTATGGACTTATTGGAACTGTAAAGAGGTTTTACAGGTAAAAAAAGAGAAAAAAATAGGTATGGGCATAAATTTGAAAAAAATAAGATATAAATTCAAAAAATAAAGAGATTTTTGGTAATTTCTAAAGCATGTGGGTAATAAAGTGGGGGTAATAGAGAGATTCTTGTACCATTTGAAACTGAAAGAGAGAGTAAAGATCGATGAGGTCACGTTTTGTAAAGTGAGAGAGAAGCATGAATGATGCAATGGAAATAAATGGAAGTAAGAGAGAAGCATGAATGATACAATGGAAATGGTAGAAGAGACTTTTGGGTGTTGCTATAGCAGAAAATGACTATTTTTTAATGCCCTTAAAATTTTAAATGGTTGTATTAAACCACGCTTGCGACTGTTTTGACTTTGCATCCAACCGAAAGACCATTTGAAAGGTCCTTCCAATTTTGAAGTGGAAAGGATCAACCATACAAAGGTTATAAAATGGTGCAGTTTTCTTGAGGACTACGATTTTATAATGTCTCAAAACTCCACGAAAATGCACTGTTGTAAAGTCTGATGATCTAAAAATAGGGATTGTCTACAAAGAGAGGTGCGGTTTGTGTAGAGCCAAGGCTCTAAACAATCAAAGTAAAGCACACCTTCAAATAGTGTCGAGAAATGTGCTTTCAATACTGGAAATATTCACCTTCAAATAGTATCAAGAAATGTGTTTTCAATACTGGAAATATTTGTGATAGCTTTAAAATATATTTTCTTCTTTAATTATAAAATTAAAAGGTTAAAAAATAGTGTAGTTGAAAATCTTGAAAATTAACGGCGTAAAAATGCATTATAAGATGCACTATTTCTATAACTTGAAATCCATTTTTTTCTAATATCCATGCATCTTGACATCGAGATGGAGAGAAATTTTTGAGGTGGGCTTTAAATTGATTGTTTTGTTTAGAGCCGCGATTTTATATAAACTTTTTCCCTAAAATCAATGGCCTGGCCACCAGTGATTGTCACGCTAAACGTTTTATTCTGTACTTTTCCTTATAAAATACCTCTAACAATATATTATTATAAGTTTCATTATCAGTATTATGGTATAGCTTGTCAAACAAGCATTCGACCAAGAGTAAAAACACCTGGTTTGCATATATATATAGAGAGAGGTCTCGGGTCTACAAACCAGCTTACCTAGCCCAACAGAGAAAAAAAAAAAAAAAAAAGGTCAATGTCAAAACCTACTTTATACTAAGAACTGATAGAAGCGTGAAGAACTTTCTAAAGAAAATTGTGACTTATTTTAAGTACCATGACTTGTTATGTTGCCTCCTTAATTGGTGTGGAAGTATGTAGGCTTCTTTGACTCTCTTAAAAGACAGAAGGAATCTATCTCATTGCTTAGCTCATGAAATAGGTGCATGCTTCCCCCCTGTGTGCTGGGTTGGCATCATGTTGCATTGCAAGAGACCCACTCCCAACTTATTATTCATTCATTGCTGATATTATATAAATGAGAGAGAGAGAGATCAACATTGGTTGAGGATTATGAGAGCTTAGTCATTGGCCACTCACTATATGCCATTGACAAAAAGAGTTAGAGCATTTTGTCGCATTATATAAACATTGTAGAAGTTCTTAATTATTTTCTTGCAAACTTATTTTGTCTTTTGGCTCGGTGGTTGGGTTAGAAGGCCTGCCTCACTGTGGAATTAAAAATAGAGAAATTATATATATTTTTTTGATAAAAGGTGCGTGGTGGACCAGTATTCTTGTAGCCAACCTCAAATAGTTAAAAAAAAGTCCTAATGATAATAATGATGATCTTTTTTTCACTAAAAATTATAAAAATATTATTAATCAAAGTAAATCATTACATGGACAAGAAAGAAATTAATATAGAGGGAGACAGCACTAGCGAGTTCCCCCTTTCAACCCTTTGTTTTCCCAAATCGTCTGTCGGCCTATTCAACTTCCGAAAACCACTTGCAAAAAAATATTTATCCTCTCGTAACAATTCATAACCTGGTAGTAAGTAGTCCTCTACGACTAAGAAACTTTTAGCTTTACACCAATTAATGACATTCATAGAGTTGCCTTCAAACTCTATGATATTATCCAAGCCATTATTGATGATAACCTTAAGACCTATCAATAGAGATTGTTGCTCAGCCTCCACATAGTATTTATTGATCTAGAAAAAGCTTATGATAAAGTATTTTGAGATTTGATTTGATGGGTGTTGAAAAAAAAAAGGAGTTTCTAAACACTACATAGATGTGGTGAGAGATATGTACGATAGAGCACTTACTAGTGTACAAAAAATTCAATATAATTAGAAAGTCAAGAAAATCTAAGTGACAAGAGAGTATGAAGTGAAAAATTTTGATAACAGTTCCATAAGTTACCAAGGTCTAGCTAGAACTGGGGGCATTTTAAGAGACCATGAAGGGCCGGTCATCTTCTCTTATCCTAGGCCTTGTGGTAACACCTCGGCTAATCAGCCGGAAATCTGTTCTCGCTCTTGCGAGGGTTGGAAGTTATTATTAGCAAAGGTATAATGGGAGTTGTATTGATTGAAGGCATGTTATATAACGGTGTAAGCAGGAGCAAAGGATCCCATGGTCTCTTCATGTTTTTCGGTAGAAAATCTATGATATTTGCACCTGATCACCTAGCCAAATTCAGAATTTCCTTATTTTCTTTATCTATATCATATGCTTCGATTCCAAATGTGTAATCTGATGCCTTTTCAGCATTCTTTCGATTAAAGTTCTGAACATTATCCCAAAAAAAAAACTGTTAGAGAGAGAGTATTTATCGTTGGGTTGGCAAAGAGTGTGAAACTTAAATAGTGATGCGCTGAAGATGACAAAAATAATGGATCAGAATGGGATCTAAAATGAGCTCACTGACATGCATCCACCCCCCTTGACAAAAAGGTAAAGCCTACATATTCATATGTATTAATAAATCCCCATGTGTTGATGTGGTCAAGGAGCCAAGGGGACCTTAAATATGGCTAAGGAATTCGTGGGCAACAAAAGACAATTCATCATTATCTTTTAAGTCTTATTCCAATTATTTGATGTCAGCTATATGAATCATATTTTTTTATTCTACTCTATAAAGGCCATGTACCCTCGGGTCAAACCATAAGTCACCATTTCTCTTTTCACTACTTCAATCTATATCCTTTTGGGTTTTTTTTTACCCTTTTAGAACTTTTTACTAGAATTAAGTTGCCCTTTTTAATTAGTATTTATTGGTTCTATGTTGCACATGCCTAACCCACCTAAGTCAACTTTATCTCATCTTATTACCTATCGGACCCACCCCTAGGTTCCCTTGGATATATTCATTTAGAATCTACACTTTCTTGTCTTGCAACAAAAAGTAGTTACAGTTACAAAAAGCAGTTACGAGTACAAATTTTCAAGTCGTCTGTTAAGCTCTGTTTTAATACTCATTTTTAGAAGAAAATTACATCTGGCTTGGAAGCAAGATACGGTATTACCATGTGGTCTATATTTTGGACCATCATACATTGAAGTCATTTTCTCTTTTGAGTTTTTTTTGTTCTACTTTTGATATGAAATTTTAACTTTCGAACTACACAGTACAAAAAAAAAAAATTGATATATTTGGGTAGCTCTTTCAAACAACTTGAAACATGTGATTTGATAGTTCAAATAAAATACAAATAAAACTAATATGTTTGGCCAATTCTAAAAGTCCAGTGATCAAGGTATTTAAAACACAAAGAAAGATAAAAACTAATTGCAGGGTATTTTAAAAGTCCAATTTTCGAACCACCTAGATACATCTTGTTTTTTATGCTTTGGGATGTTCAAAAGTCCAATTCGGACCACCTAAATGCATTTTCTTTTTTTTTGTATTTTGGAGGGTTCGAAAAATCAAATTTTGGTTCAAATTTTGAACTATACTGATACTATTTGCATTGTTCAAAACTTGGACTTCTGAACCACCCAATTATATCATTTTTTTTGTGTTCTCAATGGTTCTAAAGTTAGATTTTCAAACCAATAGTAAAGTGAGAATAGAGAAAAATTTGGGATTGTATACTATGAGAATATTTATTTTTGGTACAAAGAACTCATGATCACTTTTAGCCATTGAATGTGAAATCTAATAGATGAAAGCGTGTCCTAGCATTCGAAAAATTTATTTTGGATTTTGTGCCCAAATAATGACATATCTTCAACCCCTCGATATTCAAATCTAACATTAAATGATGGTTGTGACTTCCCTGTATCAAAAGTAAATGTCTTATTTTATACAGTTTCTTAAAAAATAGGACCTCAATGTAGTATGACTTAAAATTCATGTAGTAATAAAGCACCATTTCCCAGGGTCCACATCTAAAGCTCTCCTTCTTTAATTACAAAATAAAATTGCGAGAGATAAGCTAGAACTAATCAATACCACGTTATGGCTATCTTAAAAGCAGCATAAGATGTAGGGTTGATATTTATTTTGAATTCTTGAATCCCTAATTTTAAGGAATTGGTTTCCTTTAATTTAGATTTCCTATTTATTTGAGTAGAGCATATTATTTAGGATCTAAGTTTATGGATAAGTCCTACTTGGATTAAGATGAAGCCTTAAGTCCACCAGTAGATAGAGAAAAAGTTAAGTTTCCTAACTTTAGGGGAAAAGATAGAGCCCCACGTAGCACCACTTGGATTTGTTTTTTCTATATAATGGGTTATTTAGATAGAGAAAAAGATCCAGAAAAATAGAGAGAAACTTTTGGGGGTTTTTTCAAAGAGAAAATTATAGAAAAGAAGGCTTTGTGGGAGATTGAGTCTCTAGTTCTCTCAAGTAAGTTGCCTTGTAATTTTCTTTCTTGATTTAGTGAAAAGCAACGATCGCCTTTACTCGTGGATGTAGTCACAGCTGTGATGAACCATGTAAATCTTGGTGTTCTTTTTTTTTGTTATTTCTTTCATGCTTTACTTTTCTTGCTTTTTTGTTATTTCTTTCCTGGTTTATTTTTGTTGCTTTATAGTCGAGTGCCTTTTGACTATATTCATTCAGATGTATGGGACCCTGTATCGGTTGTCTCAAAAGGTGGATCTCTATACTTTGTTTCCTTCATAGATAATTTCTCAAATACGGAGTGGATTTACACATTGAAGAAAAATGTAGATATATTTAACACATTCAAACATTGGAAAGCTATAGTCGAAAGACAGAATGGAAAGAAGGTCAAGTGCTTGAGGACTGATAATGGTGAAGAGTACACTTTAGCGAAGTTTGTAAATTTTTGAAAGAGCGAAGGAATTGTTCATCACTTCACCACTCCGAAGATGGCACAACAGAATGGAGTTGTTGAGCGCATGAACATGACACTTCTAAAGAATGCCATATTGAATAATGTTGGTTTGTCAAAGGACTTTTAGGCTGAGGCAGTCTATACGGCATGTTACCTCATCAACATGCCACCATCTACAACAATCGAATACAAAATACCACAAGAGGTATGGTCCGGTAAACCTGTCGCTTATTCTCATTTAAGAATTTTTTGCTGTCTTGCATATGTTCATGTAAAAGATGATAAGTTGAGTCCAAGATCAAATAAGTGTATTTTTTTTAGTTATGCGTATGGGGTAAAGGGGTACAGAATGTGGTGCCCAAATCCTAAATCGCCTAAGTTTATTGTCAATTGTGATGTTAAATTTGATGAGTCTGCTGTTAAAGCACATTCAAAAGGATGCAAAAATAAAAAATTGCAACAGTAGTGATATAGTTGAGGTGGAGTTGACAATTCTAGAAAATACTCAAAATTATTGTCAGAAATTCCTTGTGAGAGAATGGAGGAAGATGTTGACCATGAGAAGGTCGTTGAGTCTACTCCACTTGAGGAATAACCTTAGTTTGGAAAAGGAAAGAGAATAAAAAAGTCAGTCGTCCGGTACGATTTTGAGGACATGATGGATTATGTATTGGCTGCAACAAGCCTAGAGCCATCCACTTTTGAGAAAGTTATACATGATAGTGACAATAGTAGGTGGAGTGAAGTCATGGATGAAGAAATAAAATCTCTTTAGAAGAATCGTACTTGGGATATCGTAAAGTTGCTTAAAGGCAATAGAGACATTGGTTGTAAATGGGTTTATAAGAAGAAAGATGAGTCACCTAAGATTGGTGGTGATCGATTTAAGGCAGGTTTGGTTCCAAAAGGCTATGCACAGAAAAAATGTGCTGGCTATAATGAGATTTTCTCTCCTGTTGCGAAACACAATTCAATCCGGGTTTTACTAGCCATGCGTGCATTGTTTGATTTAGGGTTAGAGCAGCTTGATGTCAAGATTGCATTCCTTCATGAAGAGTTAGAAGAATATATTTATATGACTCAGCTAGAAGGGTTTGTTGTTAAAAGAAGTGATGACTATATTTGTAAGTTAAATAAGTCATTGTATAAAGGCAAGAGAGACATTGATTGTAAATGAGTTTAAAAGAAGAAAGATGAGTCACCTAAGACTGGTGGTGATCGATTTAAAGCATGTTTGGTTGCAAAAGATTATGTACAGAAAGAAGGTGTTGACTATAATGAGATTTTCTCTCCTGTTGTGAAACGCACTTTTATTCGGGTTTTACTAACCATGGTTGCATTGTTTGATTTGGAGTTAGAGCAGCTTGATGTCAAGACTACATTCCTTCCTGGAGACTTAGAAAAACATATTTATATGACTCAGCTAGAAGGGTTTGTTGTCAAAAAAAATGAGGACCATGTTTGCAAGTTGAAGAAGTGATTATACGGACTAAAGCTGTCTCCTAGGCAGTGGTACAAACGCTTTGATACATTCATGATTGGACACATGTATGTCAGATGTAAGTATGTCAATTGTGTCTATTTTAAGAGATTTATTATTGCTCTATGTAGATGATATGCTTATTGCTGTGAAGTCAGTAAATTGAAAACTCAGGTTGCCAGAGAATTTGAAATGAAAGATTTAGGTTCAGCAAAGAAAATTTTGGGTATGAAGATTCGTAGAGATTGAATGTTTGGTAAATTGTGGCTATCTCAAAAGGAGTACATTGAGAAGGTCATCGCTAAATTTGGAATAGAAAATTCAATGTCCGTGGGTACTCTTCTTAATGCATATTTCAGATAGTCAGCGACATTATCTCCAAGTTCAGATGTTGAATAAGAATGCATGTTACGTGTTCCCTATGCTAGTGCACTTGGAAGCCTCATGTATGCAATGGTTTGTACTCAACCAGATATTTCTCATACCATTAGTATTGTTACCAAGTATATAGCTAATCTAGGAAAGGAGCATTGACATGCGGTAAAATAGATTATACTTAAAGGTTACATCATATGTCGGTTCGGTGTTTGATAGCGATAACAAACGTGGTAACAAGGTTGTTGGTTATGTTGATGTTGACTTTGCAAGTGATTTAGACTGTAGGAGATCTACTACAGGTTATGTGTTTACACTTGCAGGAGCTCCAATCAATTGGAGGTCGATGTTACAAATTGTAGTTACCTTGTCTACGATTGAAGCAGAATACATAGTTGTTACCGAGGCAGTGAAAGAAATTATTTAACTTAAAGGGTTTGTAAACGATTTGGGCTTATGACAAGATGAGTCTATTATTTATTGTGATATTTAGAGTACAATACATTTGACGTATAACCAGGTATATTATGTAAGGACGAAGCATATTGATGTCAGATACTATTTTATATGGGAGATCATAGATGAAGGTAATATCTTATTACAGAAGATTGACATTAAGAAGAATGTTGCAAATATGTTGACAAAGCCGGTTCCATTATAGAAGTTCAAGCTATGCTTGAACTTGACTAATGTGTTGCCAAGGTAAGTGCTTACGGGGGCGCATGTGGAGAAAGTCGATTGAAATTTCTTTTGGAATTCAAGCTAAGGTGGAGATTTGTTGATATTTATCTTGAAGTCCTGAATCCCTAATTTTAAGGAATTGGTTTCTTTTAATTTAGGTTTCTTATTTGTTTGGATAGAAACTATTATTTAGTATTTAAGTTTAAGAATAAGTCCTATATAGATTAGGATGGAGCCTTGGGCCTACAAGTAGATAGAGATAAAGTTAAGTTTCCTAACTTTATGGGAAAAGATAAAGCCCCACGAACCACCTATTTGGGGTTAACTTTTTCTATATAATAGGTGATATATAGAGAGAAAAAGATCCAGAACAATAAAGAAAAACTTTTGGGATTTTTGTAGAGAGAAAAAATTGTAAAGAAGAAGGCTTTGTGGGAGATTAAGTCTCTGATTCTCTTAAAGCTTCGGCATACAACATGTAGATCATCTTCCTATGGTACAAGGTGACAATCACCCTTAATCAGTAAATGTGACATCTGAATGTTTGGGATGTATTATAAAGCTCAAAAAAAATTTTGTTGAACTTTAAGCTCGATAAATGATGCCACTCATAATTTTACGTCGAACAAACAAAGTTATTGTGACTACGTATAATGAAGATAAATAGTCCTATTGCATACTTTATGATGGATGTCCCTCATAGAGAATCAAACATGATCTTGTTGCCTATTTTTCCATATCTTTGGGACTATCATCCTAAACAATGAAATGCAACTACCCATTATCTCCTCCATTCGGTATTCTATATACTATCTCAGTCCATCTAACATTATTTGTCTACATAAATGCATGTGTATAGCATGATCTCGCAGACCGGTACTATACGTTAACTCTCTCAGGCTAATAATGAATTCTAGAAGGTTGGTTTACAAACCCTAATTAACATTTTTAAGAAAAGAGGTTGCGCTTAATTGGTTAGTGCTTGACAATTTGCAACACTACATCCTAGGCTTAATTCCTACCGAGGTAAGGGGCCCTCACCCCCTTGACTCACCCAAGAAAAAGTTGACACTCTTACATAAATTTTTTGGAAAAGTGCCCGAGCTTAACTGGATAGCACTTGACAATTTGCAGTGCTATATCCTAGGCTCAATTCCTACCAAGGGTAGGTGCCCTCTCCCCACTGACTCACACAAAAAAATGTGGACATTCTTATATAAATTTGAGAATGGCATGGGGTCATGGTGGTAGTATTGTTGAGCCCCATGATGAGGTCTCTGACTCGATTCTCACTAAAGTGTAGGGGCCCAAATTCCCACTGACTTACCACTTTTTTGAGAATGACATGACATCTTAGCGGTAGTATTGCTGAGCCCCATAATGAGATATCTGATTCCATTCTTACTAAAAGGTAGGGGCCCAAATCCCCATTGACTTACTACTTTTTGGGAATTGGGCTGGGATCGTAGTGGTAGCACCCCACGTCGTAGTCACCACATTGTGGTTTTCATTTCCGCCACTAACACCACCCCATTAACACCTTCAAAAAGCTAACTCCTGATCTACTTGAAAAAACGGGTAGGGGCTTATCCTCTCCACTGAATTACCAAAAAAAAAAAAGTGGTACTTGGGGGATTTCTTTTCAATTTAATGTTTTGCAATCCAACTAACAATTACTAGTTAATTATTTTCAAACAAAAATTAAATTTTGAGTTCCTCAAAAATTAGATCTTGCGATGTGGAAATTTGATGTTCTGTGTTCAATCTTGAAAAATAATTTTTCTCAGAAACCTAAAATACACAATTTGAAATTTTGAGGTGAGTCACTACAGCTACATCCCCAAAATTTTAGCCTAAAAATATTATTAGCTAGAGATTTACCTAGGGGATCAAATGGAGAGTACCCTAGTACCCTCCGGTAGGTGTAAGATATTTTTGGCTAAATACAATTCAAGCCCAGTATAAATATATCAATCTATATATATATATATATATATATATATATATATATATATATATATATCTCTCTCTCTCTCTCTCTATCTCTATCTATATACTCTTACTCTTACTTAGTTAACTTACGTTACTTACGTTACGTACGTTACTTACGTTAACGT
>NW_006499827.1:445292-472930 GCF_000471905.2 Amborella trichopoda
CTACAAAATAAAATTATTATTTTTATATTAATAATATTTATTTATTTTTTTTATAATTCACACAAAAATATAAGTACATATAGTTAAGTTTTAATTACTTATAATTAAAAAAATAAATTCTATATAATTAATTTATAAAAAATAGTATAATTATATTGAAATTATTATGTTATTAATCTTAATAACTATGTTAAACCTATGTCAGTTTAATTATGTGAATATGATTACATTAAAATTAAGTTAATACTATTATATTGAATGAATATAATTATGCAAAAATTATTAATTATTAAAGATAATTATGTTAAAACTATTATTTTTATATCAAAATTTTATTGTTACAAATCCATTAAAATATCACGTAATATAATATCTTAAATTGATACGTTATTACTAAATTGTTATCATTACATGGATTATGTTATTTTCATATTTAATATAGATTGTAATTTTAAATTAATATAGTTATAACTTACAATCTAAATTAATATAGTTATAACTTAAATAATATTAACAAATAACTTATTGTTAATTTGCTATTATTATAATAATTTATTTTATAAAGCATTAAAAATTTAATATAATTTTAAGTTGTATTAAGTTGTTATTATTATATAGAATATATAACAATTTGTTATCATAATTTTGAGGCATGCATGGAACGACTTGATGAATTGTCAAGGCAATTCAATGAGTGGCATCAACTCAATGAAGAGGCAAAACAACGTGTTTCATGTTTTATATCAGGTTGTATTGTAATTCATTTTTTATATCAGGTTGTATTGTAATTATTGTATGTTCTATTTGAGACCATGTATTTATATTTATATTGAATGTAAGCTCTTAATGGTCAATGAACCTTTAGGCAATAAAACATTGTCTCAATATTTATGAATTTTTATAAAATAATGAAAGTACATAATGCACCGCCTCTACTTGTTTGAAAACGAAAAGAAACACTATATTTGTGGATTTTTTGAAAAACTTTTGAGACAAAAAACAACCAATTTGGCTGATTCTCCGATCTAGAACGCCAATCCACCAATCCAAACCACTTTTGGGGTGGTTGATCAGGGTCACCGATATGTTTTTTTAAAACCTTGATACTAACTACTAAATGAACACAACAGAGAATAAGAAGTTAACAATAACCTATCATATTTATGTTTACTCTGTTAAAAAATAGAAAAATTATGTCTCTATGGAAAAAAAAAATTCTATATTATGTAATGGTACAACTTTTCTCTATTGGTAAAATTTTTTCCAAATAGAGTCCTATTTTTAGCAATTTTTATTTTTCTAGTTTTTCTCATCGGTCCCATGCCACTAATGTCGGACTAGTTTTGTTTTATTTTTCTTTAATTAGCTCGAATTATAGAGATGCTTGAGAGTTTAGTAGCCAATAATTAAGACTACCCATATAGGGGCGAGAAGAGGGGGAGGGGGTGGGCTTAGGGGGTCGGGGTGGGGGGTGGGGGGTGGGGGAAGGGGGAAGGGGAAGGGGTGGTGGGGGAGGGGTAGTTTAAAACTAAAGATAATAAAACGAAGCAAGATAACTCTCTCTCTTAATTGGAAGGCTTACAGACCACTACAGAATCCAGGAAGGGAAAAAAAGGCATGGTTGGTCATTGATTCAAATTGTCAAAGAAAAATATGGATTTCACCCTGAGCCGGATGGTTTTGATGGATTTCAAGTTGAAGGCGAAAAAGATGAGAGAGAGGGGGAGGGGGAGGGAAGTGTTCATCCCATAAATCTTTTGATTTTAAGAGTTTGTTGTGGATCAGATTGTTGGGGGTTCCTTTTCATGCATGGAATATTAAGGTTTTTCAAAGATTGGGTAATCTTTGTGGTCCGTATGTGACAGTGGATATGGAAGCTCTAAAATGTATAGACTTATCTTATGTTACTATTAAGATTCGTAGTAAGGAAGTTTTGTCTATTCCTAACAAGGTTCGTCTTGATATCAATTAGGAGTTTTTTATCATTGAGGTTATGGTTGAAGGTGTTAAGAATTTTAAGCCTCATGAGGATGAAATTAAGATATGTTCTGATAGTGACTCTGTACGGCATACTGCTCAGGATAATTGAGTGAAAGTGGAGTCTAAAAGGTACAAAAACAATGTTCAACTAACTCAGAGGAATAATCATAGTGAGTAGAAGCACCTGAGGCCAACCATGGTGAAGCCTAGAAATGCCGTTACGGGAGAAAGTTTACGGGAGGAAGAGTGGGTTCACGTGCTGATTTTGGAAAGGTCAGATCTTTTAATAAGGATTCAGTCGTTTTAGTTTAAAATATGAAGAAGATGTAGGTCCCAAAAAAGAATGTGACAAAGCCTAACTCAACAGTTTCTATTTCTCATCAAGATTTTTTAGGATCAACAACGATTACCTTTGGAAGTATTGATGACGGAGTGGACTTTCCTATTAAGAATGAAGTAAAGGAAATGGCTGATGACTACTGTGGTAATATTGAAATTGGAAAGGTTGACAAGAATGATAAGAATATTCTACATGAGATATGCATTGGGAAAGAAGAATCAATGACGACTTGGAAATGACAAGATGGTGGTTACGTAGCGGGAAAGGAAAAAGACATCAATGGGTTGAGAGAGACGGTGGCCTTGATATTAAAATGGGGAGAGATCATATGTTGGGAAGATAGAGAAAGTAACCTCTGTAAAAACTTTTATTTCTGATTGTGGTGTTTCTGGTTTGAAAAAAGTAGTGTTGCAAGAAACAGAGGTGTGGTATCTAACTCGTCTTCTGCTTAGTGTGGACAAGCATCTTCTCCAGTGTTTGCTTCAGGATTTTTAGTCTAGAATGCAGGAACGATACCAGCCCTTTGAGAAGTAGGACACTGAAGGCCAAGTGCAATAGAGCCTAGAATACCCCCTGAGGAACAAGGTGTACCCTTAGTGGTTTTAAATGATGATGGTTATGAAAATCATATTATCTTTCTAAACTCAGGATCTGTTACGTCTTTTGGGGATAATCTGGATTCTTGGTCGGAAGAAGAAGCAGAGTTCGTGCCGCCTATGGATGTGATTCAACCACCTCCTGTTGATCAGCTGCCTTTAATTATAGCCATGGTTAATGGCAATCTTGGTATTGATAAGCAGTTTGAGGATACTGATGATGAGTATGTAGAGATGGTGGCGGTGATGGGTGTGTCTTTTAACGCTACAAATGGTGAAGTTTTAGCAATGATAAAAGGCAATGTGGAGGCTCCTGCAAATAATGTGGCTGATGGGAAGGAGCTATTTAATGATGCTAGGGTAACAGAAAATATCCAAGAAGCATTTTTCCAAATATTTTGTTGCCTGATGGTATTAAGCAGTCAATAGGGGGTGGAAAAGAGAAAAGAAACAACCAACCTACTCGCTCATCTCTCATAATTACGGCTAAACATTATATGGAATCTCGTGGGAGAATCATTTCTTTTAGTGAACCGGATGACATTATCCATGTTGAAGGTAGCACAAGCTTGGACCCTGCCAACGTGGCTTTCATTGCCAAGGTCGAAGAAACATCATTTGTCAATGAAAGTTCTTAGCTCGAATGTAAGGGGGTCTGGGGCGAGCATCGCAAACAATAACTGAGTGCGGTGGTTCGTCGTCACAGACCATAGATTTTGATGATTCAAGAAACTAAATTCCCCAGTCTATCTCACATGTATGTTTCTGATTTTTTGGGTCATGGGCCTGTTAGTTTTGTGGGGGTGGATGCAATTGGTTCTTCTGGGGGCTTATGGATGATATGGAATGCATCAATTTTTGTATGTAATGCTATTTTTTTGTGTAACAACGCGATGGTTGTTATCTTGGAAGATTCATTTCTCCTTTTAGATGGATGATTATCAATGTTTATGGTCCAACAGTTTAAAATTTGAAATCTATGTTTTTGTAAGAATTATCCGATTTTATTCATATGGTTAACTTGCCATTATGTGTGGGTGGGTATTTTAACTTTGTGAGATGGCCAGATGAGATATCTTCAAGTAACTCTTTGAACTCTAATATGAGAATGGTTAATGATTTTATCAACTCTCATGCATTGATTGAATTGCCTTTGAATGGGGCGACATACATTTGGTCGAATAACTGTTTTCAAAATTCAATTATTAGGAAACTAGATCAGTTCTTCATATCCAATGACTGAGAATGTCGTTTTCCTCTAGTTAAGGTCAATGCTATTGGAAAGTTTACTTCAGATCATACGACGTTGATTTTGCAAACTGATGTTATTTATAGTGGTTTTAGGCCTTTTCGATTAGAGGCTGCTTGGTTGGAGGAGGGTGAGTTTGTCGAATTAATAAAGGAAGTGTGGGGTCACAGAATGGTATTGGGATGAGCAGGCTACATATTGTTTAAAAAACTTATGATCTTAAAACAGAGCTTACTCCTATAGAGAAGAGATCAGAATTTCAACATCAAATCTCATATTGAAGATACAATGGGATGAATCAAAGATATTTGATGATTACATCGATAACTATGGACAGTTGTCGGGGGAATTAGTTGGGAAAAAGAGAGTTCTTGCAAATACTCTCCATGATTTATTAAGAATGGAGGAGGTGTATTAGAAGCAATGTTCTAGGGTGAAGTGGTTGAAAGAAAATGATATGAACACAAAATATTTTCTTGTTATAGCCAATGCCAGGAGGAGACAGAATGATGTTTCGAGTATTAGATTTCAAGGGGTAGAGGAGGAGAATTCAAAAGAATGGGAAATAAAATTCGTTAATCGCTTCAAAAAATATTCTCTTTGGAACTGCCTTTTGTGGTGAAGCTAGATGGAGTTCCTTTTAAGTTGTTGCCTTTGGAATTGGAAAAGAATGTAAAAGTAAATGAGTTGAAGAATGTTGTTTTGCGCTACTTGGTGATAAGGCCCTTGGGCCGGATGGTTATCCCCTAATTTTTTTCCATAAATTCTGGCCTATGCTAAAAGACGAGCTTTTATGAATGGTTAATGAATTTCTGAATAGGAAAATTTTGAATGGGAGCATAAATTCAACTTATATTGCATTAATCCCCAAAAAGAGTTCTAGTTCGGGGATTAGTAAAACACATGTTTATATAAGATTATTTCGAACGTGTTAGCTGAAAGACTAAAAAGAATATTGTATTTGTTAATCTCTGGGACACAATCAATATTTATTAAAGGAAGAATAATCATAGATGGGGTTCTTATTGCTCAAGAGTGCATTTACTCTAGAATTCATAGTGGGGAGCCGGGGATTTTGTTAAAACTTGATATAGAGAAAACATACAATAGGGTGGAGTGGAAGGTGTTGGATGAAATTTTCAGGAGCATGGGTTTTGAGGTAAGGTGGAGACAGTGGATTACTGGGTGTTTGTCATTAGCACACTTTTTTGTTTCGATAAATGGATGCCCGAAAGGTTGTTTTAGTGCATCTAGAGGACTAAAGCAAGGTGACCCACTATCTCCTTTTTTATACACTCTTGTGGGTGAAGCTTTTAGCTGATGTTAAATAATGTGGTTAGAAGGCAATGGTTTAGTGGTTTCAAAGTTTCAGATGAATCTCCAGTAATCTCGCATTTACAATATGGAGATGACAATTTTTGTGGTGCTCAAGCTAATCAAATGTTGAGATGTTGTTTAGTAACACTTGGTATAAAAGTGAATTTTATGAAGACCTCAGTGATTGGGGTAAGATGTGATGAAGCAATTATTGATCAAATGGCTAGTATTATGGGTTGCAAAGACGAGCATTTCCCTGTCAATTATTTGGGAACGCTTATGTCGTATTCTAGGTTACCTACGGAGGTTTGGGATCCGATTATTAAGAGAGCAAATATTAAATTGGATTATAGAAGGTTAAAAATCTTTCTTTAGGTGGAAAACTGACATTAATTAAATCCTCCATTTCTAACTTACCCATATACCAAATGTCCCTTTTGGTTATGGCTTCTTCGGTTAGCAAAAAAATTGAGCAGATGATGATGCACTTTTTGTGGGGCTCGAATAGAGACCAAAAGAATTATCCCTTAGTAAGGTGGGAAAGGGTATGCACACCAAAAGGGGAGGGTCATAGAATCATGCTTATGAACCAAGCTCTAATTTCTAAGTGGTGGTAGAGATCTTTAGATAAGGAGGATCAATTGTAGAAGCATGTTCTCATTGCAAAATATGGGGTAGATCCTTTAAACAAATTTATTGCATGAGGAAACTCTGGTGGTATGAGGCAGTCCCATATGTGGAAGTCAATAAATTCCATGAGAACTTTTATGCTCAACCAAATTAGGTGGACTATGGGAAGAGGCGACAATGTGTTATTTTGGCATCAGAGATGGGCAACATCGGAGGATCTTAAGTTCGAATTTCCAAATATGTTTCACATATGTTCAAATAAGATGGCTAAGGTGACTGACATTGGATTGATAAATAGTCATGCTGCTATATGGAATATTAATTGTCACTATAATCGTATCCCCAATGTGGTTTTTAACCAATGAACTGAGTTGTTGTAATGTTTGGCTAACATTCATATTTTTTTTGGAGGCTAATGATGAAGCAGTATGGGTACTTGAAAAGAATGAGATTTTTTCAATAAGATCTGCTTATTCCATCCTTTTCCATGATCATATTAGATGGACTCAGCCGGACCTTAGAGATATTTGGAAATGGAGGACCTCACTTAAAGTTAAAGTTTTTATTTGGGTTATGACGCAATGAAAGGCTTTGACTGTGGACAACCTAAGGAAGAGGGGAAAGATCATAGTAAATGTATGCTTACTTTGTAAAGGTGATGAAGAAAGTTGCTTCTATCTTTTCTTTTTATATCCTTTCTCTTACTACATTTGGAAATGGGCTATGTACCATATTGGGGTAAATATGATCATGTCGGGATCATTGGTACAATAGATGCAGCAGCTTAAATCGATTGGTCTTCCAAATACTGGTGGAATGATTTGGGATATTTTTAGAGGTGCAATCATTTGGGAGTTGTGGCTAGAGAGAAACAGAAGAACATTTGATGGCATATCTTTAGGCACTTAGGAGCTACAATATACAATTTTGATTCTGTTTCGAGTTAGCTTAGAGTTATCAAGGAAGGCTTTGGGATTTCTAAAGTTGATGTGTTTTCAAATAAAGGTAATCTCATTGCCTATCATTTTTTAAAAGTTAGACCATAATTAAGATGGGTACTACTGGCAGTTGGAGTTCTGAAGATTAATTTTGATGGTTCTTCCCTTGGAAACCCGGGGGTAGCAGGTTTTGGTGGATTATGAAGAGATCATCGGAATATTTTTTTTGTTATGCTAGATCGTGTGGTGTGGCTACTGCAAATCATGCAGAGTTAAGAGCCCTTTTACAAGGACTCTTGATTTGGAGAGAGAAGGGGTTTGGAAATGCAGTGATATTAGAAGGCGATTATTTGAATGTCATAAATTGGTGCAATTGCATTGCTAAACCCCCATGGTATATGAGATCTTTGTGGCTTCAAGTAATGGGCGCAGTTTTTTCATTGATTAATTCTTCTCAACATGTCTTCGGGGGGGGGGGGCAAATGAGGTTGCGGATGAGTTGGCGAAAAAAAGGGAGAAATCTCGACCAGATAGTTTTTTCAGATTATTTATTTTGACCAATGTATCTTTTCCTTTTTTAGTATCAATAAAAGCTAAGTAATCTTGTCAAAAAGAAAAAAAAAAAAAAAAAAAAAGAAACTAAGAGAGTAGGACCTCTCCATAGATTTGGTGAAAATATGGTACATTATGTAATATCGCAAATATTTTCAAAATTTTCCTTTATGTAAGAAATTGACTCTATTGCCTTAGGGGTCCTTTTCCCTGTAGATGTTTTTATGGGCTCTTAGTAATATAAATAGGTACAATTTTTAAAAAATTTCTTATAAATTGTACAATGTTTAAATATTTTTCTGCGAGTCATGCTTAGGTTATGGCTATACACTGTGGACGCCCCTAGTGGTGGATGAAACATGCCTCGCTTTTTCATGTATGCACGTACGCATGTCCTTTACCAGTTATATATAATAAACGACCAAGACTTTTCATGGGATCGTGCTTGTTAGTGCTAGACCATTGATACTAATCTTGTTACCAAAACATTGCATGCCTAACTTTTAAAAGTAAGGGACACCTCTAAGACATGATAAAAATGCAGTTTCGGTGCTGAAAACCCGCCCAATAAATCTACTCGTACTCTTAATTATATGAAATTTAAAGCTCGACTAACATTAATTATAAATAAATAAATAACATCGTGTGCCCTTGTGGTATTTCGTCCATGCACTCCTTTGGTTAAAACCGAATATTTCGGAGATATAACCTCCTCAACCTAGTTAGTAGCTTAAAAAATAAATAAATAAATAAATAAGAGAAAGTTGCACTCTATATGTGCCTACACACTTGAATCTTGAAATTTAAAAGAGAATAGCTAAATTTTGATTTAAGTGTTTACGAACTCAAAAGTTCAAATAAAATTAAAAAAATACCCCTCTAGTGATTTTAATTTTGATCTCAAAACTTTAAAAAAAAAAAAAAATCCTTCTATGTAGCTCTTTTGCTCGAGAGATTGTGTACAGTATGCTCCCCAAGGAGTAAGCTATACACGCTCAAAATACTTAACTAAGAAGGGCGTTCTTATTTTTTTTTATTATGGGATATATATTTTATAATAGGAGAGGAAGTGGAGAATGGATGGTGCGTTTATTTTATGAAAATAAGAGGGGGGCTTAGTTAGGTTAAGGTTGTTGCCGGCATGTCCCTTGTCTTGTGTAGCTTGTTGGGCCCCTTGTAATGTTGTGACTTGTACTTTTCATTATTTTTTTCATACTACACCTTCATTCACTCTTTCTCTCTCTACCGCTCTCTCTCTACTGAGTTTCTCTTAATTTTTTTATACAAAACTTCATCCGTTCAATCTCTCTCTCTAAAAAAATGTTTTTGGTGTTTGGTAGTGTAGTAGTTTTCCAAGACAATTAGAGTCAGAGATTCTGAAGCCGTTGTAGTTGTACACCACTTTGTATCACAGAGTTTACAAAATTTGTTTGTATTACGGAGTTTACAAAAATTTGTCCCTTATTTCAACTTTCTTGTAACTCGTTTGCTGTTGTCATTACTCCAAGGCCAACTCCATTATCCCTGGCTGGATGTTGCGTTAGGTGGAAGAGAGAGAGTAAAAAAGAGAGGGTCCAAGAGCAATTCGGTGAGAGAGCGATTAGAGATAGAGAGCACAAATAGTATTTCAATTTTTTGAACCGAATGTACTGATTTTTTTTTTTTTTTGGTATTTTAATGGGGATTATGTGCCCTCTCGGTTTTACAAATTGTTAGGTTGGTTTTCGAACCTATCAATGAGATTGAAAAGTACTACGTGTAACTGAAGTATGGGGGTGCTCATCGAGATAATGGCTAGATGTACGATTAAGAGAGAAAAGTGGGATGTATAATTTCTAGAGAGGTGAGAGAGAAAAGTGGGATGTATAATTTCTAGAGAGAGAGTACTGCGCTGCGTTCAAAATCACATACTTGGAGCAACGTACTAGTTTGGCTTATACGATGAGTGGTTGACTCCTTAAGAGCATTACCAAATCGAGAGAGAAAGCCCACGAGGACAGTCATCGAGAGAGAGAGCACACTAGGAGAATTTCAATTTCGTAGCTTCACGCGCGATTAGGGATAGCAATGGGCTGGTTGGCCTGTCTTGGCCCTAGCAAATTAGGGCATGGGATTCAAAATGTGCTTGAGGTCGGTCGGGGCCACCATCGCCCAAGAGCCGGGTCGGGCTTGGGCTTGGACTAGCTTGTATTAGCCTGGCTTGGCCTTTTTATTTTAAATATTTTTCTTGAATTACATACAGACATAAAAAACATATATATTAAAATACTAAAAATATGAAATGAGTCAATTTTGAGTTAAAATTACGCATAAAGTCAATCAATCTAAGTTTTTTTTTATTTTTATTTTTTCAATTGCTCTTCGGTCCGAGGATACCATCCGATATCCTCGGACCGCATTTTAAATGAATCTTGTTTTAGTTTTTTCAATTGTAGGGATGTGCCCTAATGCTTTGGGCGGTGCCCAATCAGTCCAATGTTTAGCATCATCGGACCGCCTTCTATGGTGCTCTTCAAAGCGGTCCGAGATTGGCATCCTTGGACTGTAGAGATCGATTTTATTAAGCATTCATAGGTGGTCCGAGTTACCCATTATCGAACCGCCATCTTTGACTTTATTAAGCATTCAGAGGCGGTTCAAGCTGCCCATTCTCATACCGCCTTCTCTGGTGCTCTTCGAGGCAATCCAAAGTTGGCATCCTTGAACCGCATTAGTTCTTTTGTTTGCTAAGAAATAAGGCGTTCCGAGGATGCCTGCCTCGAACTACCTTCTAAATTGGGTACTGCCCTACTAGAGAAAAAGCTAAAATAAAATAAAAAATAAAAAATAAAAAATCAGTCTCATGTTAACATTCTTGGATTGAGGGACAATTTTGAAAAAAAAAAAAAGTATAGCATGGATTGATCAACTTTTAGGGTAATTTTCATCTAAATTGGCCCATTTCGTATTTTCCTATTTCTCGTGTCCATACATAAATTACTCCTTATTTTTTCATTTGCCTCAGCCCTAACCCAACCAAGAATTGATAGGACCAAGCACGGCCTAGGCTTGGGTTTCCTTGTTCTTATTAGGGCCGGGTGGGGTCTGCGCTAGCCATATGGGGATCAAGACCGGGTTAGGACGAGGGCGGGCCAGGCCCGTTGCCAGTCCTTAGTACTCCGCATGGAAGACAGTGAGAGAGAGGTTGCGGTTGTTTCGGGGGCACATTCATTTGTAAAAGGTCAGATGCAAGTGAGGTTCATAGAGTTGGAAATTAATGCACTTCGCGACAACAATAAAAGTAGTGCGGGGCGGTCCTCCTAACGCATCCCTTCCCTTGCTTTCGCTCTGCATTCAATTCCGGTTTGGTCAAACCCGTGCCTCTTTTCCCCGATTTCTCCGCCATCATAAATAAAACTAACGGAATTAGAATTCAGAGAGAGAATGTGGAATTTAGATAGAATCTAGAGAGAGACGCATGGTGATAGTGTGAACGCCTTGACTATAAAACCCTACACTTTACGGCATCAAATCTAGTTGTGGGACCACCCTCAACGATCCTCCCTCTTTTTCAGCCTCTATTTTGAGAGAGAGGGGAAAAGTTGGACCGAGAGGTGAGTATGTGTATATGGAAAAGTGAGTATATAGAAACCCTGTCCAAATTTAGAAAATTAGAGATGAGAGAGAGAGAGAAAGCTCGGAGTACTCAAAAAGTAAATAATATAAGAAGCGTAATTTTAGGAATATGATGCGAGTGTTCTCGTCAACCGATTGAAGGAAAAATTAGGAGATCTAACTGGTAATTACATGGGAACCATGGACTGATTGTATATATATATAAAGGATTATATTTGTAATGCATTTTGTAATGCAAAGATTGGAAATTGTTTCGGTTTTTAATAATCTTTTTCGTCTTTTTTTAAAAGAATTAAAAAATATCTTTGGCATATATCGATTCTTTAAAATTCATTTTTTCATTAATTTTCAATTTTATTTGGATGTGTTTTGTGCAATCATGCTTTAAATATACTTTTTATATTTTATTAGATTTTTTTTGAAATTTTTTATTTTTTAACATTTTTTTTACTGCTCAAAGACTTGTCTAGTTAAGCCAGTGGAACCAATTGATTTGCCGATTCTAGTCTCAGTTAACCATATTGGTTCGTTTTTACGATGTGAAGACGACTGAGTGGATCGAAGAGATGCAGATTGTAGAGAGAGAAAAAGAAGATAGGAGAGAGAAATAGGGCCGTACACTCCTAGCTGTAATCCGCGTGTTCCACCCGCCTTCCAAGCCTTCTCGAGAACTTGGGGCCCCAAAAGCGGCCTCGAACCCTACGCCGTCCACGTCATCATCCACGCCCGCTCTCGACCTTTTTCTTTTTTAATAATATCCTACGTGGATACTCCCGCCTCAAACGGCTACTTTTGGCGGGAGTCGGTGCCCTCTCCCGCCAAAACGATTCAGTGCAAAAGCGGAACGCCGCTTTAACCGACACCGCTCCTCCTGTCGTTTTCTTAAACCGTTATGAAACCCGCGTCTTCCGTTCGATATTTAATAACAACGCCGCTTTCCATCGTTTATTACTCACAAGGCCCCCGTTTCCCTTTGATGGGTTACGCCAGTGGTCTCGTATTGTTGTCTCTTCTCTTCAGCTTAATGTCCCTCGTGATTTCAAATAGTAAAATGGTTTCGTAGGGCTGCAGCCTCGTAAAAATATGTACATGATCATTTCATAATTCATTGAAAATTATAATTCAAGCATTGAAAAAACTTTACATCGATCGTATCAGCTTGAGCTTGAACATATTAATTATGAAAAAAATTAGGATTTTAAAGACTAAATATTGTGTATATTGCAACAAATTATCTAAACCGTGCATTTCACCCTATCAAACTACTTTCTTATAGTGATCCTACACTATTTTTTGAGTTAAATTAGTTAGACTAAAATAATAGTACAAATCTCTAAAATCATTAAACCATAGTAATTTTGTACTATTTTTTTAGTTTCAAATTTTATTGTCGGTATTGAAAATTGATTTAGATCCATCGTCGAGATTTCCATTACCAAAAATACTTTGTAGACGAGGATTTGAGGTGAGGCTTTATTTTGTTTTCATAAAGCCTAAGCTTTATAGAAGCTTCGACCTTCTAAATAAGCACTAAAATGAAATCAATCAATGAAATATTCCTAAGCCAAATACACATAAGAACTATCATAAAGCATGCAAGATTTCAAAAAAATAACTCATACTACTCATAATTTATATGATTTTTCATTTTTAAAAATATTGCAGACCTCATATCCTCAGTTCTTTACCTGTAAAGTCTTTCATTTTCTCAATAAAATCTTGTTGAAGTTCAAAAAAAAAAAAAGTTTACCTCGTTTCTCTGTGATATTTTCCTCTTGAATCCCGTTATTTTATATGAAATTTAATGCACCACCCCAGTTTTCTTTTAAAAATAACCGCCACTAGGTGACAGTAACTAGACGTGAAAGCCGCACATGCCGGTTATGAAACGCGCTGCCGCCATCCCACGTGGGAGCATGTTATGCCACGTGGTAATCCGTGTCCTTCCACTATTCGAAAGGGCAGTCTACTAAGCGAATATTCTAGTTTACACGTCAGCGACAAGAGGGCACGTGAACCCACGTGGAAATCATCGCGTGCCCCATGCTGGTCGGATTCAACGCTTTAGCGGTTCCTAACACTAACCGGTGTCATTAAGTGCCAACACGATGTGAATTGAGTGGGCCTGTTTTAAACGCTCTTACTCCCCACTCATAATGGGCAAAATCATGAAGATTTAATCCAATCAAAACTGATTTAATTATTAATTAAATTAGTTAGATTTGATTTTAAATAAATTTTTAAAAAATTAATAATTATTAAAACATATTAAAAAGTAAGATTGTGTATTATGAAATCATTTAATTTTTTTTTTAGAAGGTCACAATTACTCATGACTGTTATATGTCATATTAGATGGATTGGATTGTATGAAAAAGTTCAATAAATTTTTCCTTGGACTTTGATTCACGTCAAATACATACATAACCACTTTATTTGACATATGATAGGTAAGATTTATTATGGCCTCCTTTATATTAAAAGTAAATAGTTTTTTTAAAAAAAATTCTTAAGAAATTTGTCTAATTTTATTTTGCTGGTCGAATTAGTTGAAACTAGCTAGTCTGACCGGCACAAATCGGGCAAACATTGATTTTAACTTTATTTTTATTTTTTACCAAAATCTGGTTTTTAACTTTTTTTTTTATAATATGTGAACCACTTTAATACTTTCCAACGCGCAAAGGCTCCCCTACATTTGTTTACAACCTTGTTTTTTAAATTATGCATTAAAAGTCAAAGGCAAGAATCCTCGACGGTGCTCATCTTTGTTCATATTTGTAGAACAAGCCAACATGAAATATCGGTCACACGGATTAAGCTTGGACATGGATCCGGGATTGAGGCCGAAATTTCGGCGAAATACGTACTCATTTATCTTTTCGGTGGGTGAAAGGTCACTTCTTTAATATTGATTTGAATGTGGGGCCTCTTTCAAATTTTTTTCCAATGCTTGGCCCAAAGTGGCTAAGTTTTCAGTAATTTGAATTGGGGCTTCCTCCAAAATCTTCCAAAGTTTGATGTTTTAATTAGGGGTGGCAATGGGCCGTTATGTCCGGGTCAGCCTGGCCTTCAAAATTAGGGCAAGGGCAAGGCCAAGGATAGGCAGTTGCAGCCCGAAGCACCCTTGGACTAGGCTCGAAGCACCCTTGGACTAGGCCTCGTTCATAGTTGGTCTAGCCCTTTGTTTTTATTATTTTTCTTTTTATTTTTTATTTTATTTGGCCCGGCCTTGGGTCAAGGGCTCTTTGACCTGGTCAAGGCTAGGTTGGGCTTGGCCTAGCCTTATGGAGACTACAGGCAGCCCGTTGCCAGCCCTAATTCATGGATAATATACTATGAGACCATTTATATAGAACAAGAAGATCACATGCACTCCAAATGATTGGAAGCGGAATCCGACAGCTTGAAATGTATAATAAAGCTCGATAAATTTGTTTTTGAACTTTGAGGTTAGTTAATAATACACATTCTCAACCACTCGATCTTACATCTAATAGCTAGGGGTGGTCTTATCGTATACTTTCCACTCAAATAGTTTGCTCGCATCCCCTCAACCACCTAATGTCAATAGAGGAGGTTGAGGGGCGTCACTCTGTTCAAACTCTGTCCGATTTGTTTCGCTGATTTTAAGGGAAATCTCCCTCAATTTCAGCCCGATATCCAAATATGAAGTAAATTATGTCGACAGTATCAAAACTTCTGATACAGTGACCAAAAAAACAAGCATAAGGCATTTTGGTAATTTCTCATAAGGAATCGGATCGGTTTGATTGGAGACTTTGATCTCAAGGGATCTATCATTCCAAATGTTGTTTTGGGAGAATGAGTATATTTTTGCCACTTTTTGAGTCTATATTCTTCTATATAGTTGCGTTGGTGGAGGCAAATGAGGGGCACTTTTTTTTATGCCTTGGCAAAAGGAGTTGCCAAGGGGGAGCGAATGCATGCATCTTGTATTCTCCAATAAGTCCTATGTATATTCCCTGGTGTATTTTGCCCCCCCTTTTCAAGGGCAATACCATATATGTGAGTATGGATAAATAGGGCAATGAATTTTCTTGCAATTTTTTCGAATTTTACGACTTTTCTAAGAAAATGAAATTTAGTTTTGAAGTGTGAATCATGCATGTGGGCTATATAATTGGTGTGGTGCAGTCGGTGAAGGTTGGTTTTTTAAAATAATAAATGTTCAAGCCACTAAGGGGAGTTTTCCTTCATATTATTCCCTTGGAATCTAATATATTTGAAATAGAGGTAAAAGATAACATATTCTTTAATAGAAAACTATTTGAAAAAGCAAGAAGATCTGGTTATAAGAGTCAATGACAAAGATGAAAACTTTGGGAAATCAGAAATAAAATTTGAACTTTGGATAAAAGAGAAAGACAAGGGAGAGATTCATTAGCTTTTTTTATTGAGATGCACTGAAAATTTTCTCTTATGGTTTTTCTCATTTTATTAAGAACATTTATGTCGGCGATTGAGCGTCACAGGTATAACATGGGATGAGACATAGATGGCACTATCATCGCCCCCTTGGCAATTTATTCCCAACAGAACAAACGAATGGCCCGACATAACGGTCGACTTCGACTTGCCGGATTGTCGTTTTCAAGGATTAATGGTCTGTTTGTCCATGAAAGAAAATATCTACTTGGCTTTGAAGTTTGAACAATTTCTCACCATGACAAGTTGATTTTAACATAACACCTGATTGCTCTTGTTGTTTTTCCATTGCAAATACTTAATGCAATATTTCATTAGCTTACAAATCAAACAATTCAATAGAACAAAATAAACACATAAAACAATTGATTTAAGTGGTCAATTCATGATAGTAAAAGGAAAGCATTGATTTAATGATTTCAATATCAGTTGGTCAATGCAAGAGAACAAAGAAAAATATTGATTTAATAAAAATCTAATAAACAAAGGCATTTAACTTTTCTTGCAAAATGTGATACAACCAAGTTCATGCAAAAACTCTTGTGATAAAGCTTATGATTTCAGAAATCTAATACAGGCAACTATGCTGAAAATGGAAGCAAATTACAGAACAAATTCTAATCTTAGGAGAAAACAACAAATAAAAGCAAGCTCAATGAAAGGCATTTTTTTTTTTTGGTAATTCAATGGGAGAAGACAGGTGCTACCCATTTTTTCAAACAGTTTAGGAGTTGGTTTTCTGAAAGTGTTAGTGGGGTGGTGTCAGTGGGAATCGAAACTACAACATGGTGACTAGGGTGTAAGGTGCTACCAGCACAATGTAGAGTTATTTTTTATTTTTATTTCCTAATGCATACGAATAAAATCTTAAAAATATAGCAAATCAAAAGCTTAATTAAGAAAAAAACATAATTTAAATTGTAGGCCTAGCCCCTCGTGTGCACAATAGAATATCCCCTTTTTACTTTTTTGTTTGTGCCAAAACGTATGCTTAAAGAAGAAGATCTATGAGCATAAAGCACATTAAGGCTCTAGAATATTAAGAAGGATCCCTTCAAAGTTAAGACATATTGTCCATACCACATATGAACAAAGCTAGAGAGAGAAAAAGATGCTCTCTCTCTCTCTCTAAAGATGTTCTCTCCCTCAGCCGTAAAATGAAGCACAAGATGATGACCCAGTTGTGGAATCCAATGCAATTTTGGGATGAAATGGATTTGGAGAAAGGGGAAAAGATGAGACCTACCAAGTTGGAAGGGTAGGTTAGTTGCATGCACATAAAAAACCTAGAAGCACGTTTTAATAGAGAAGATCCTGGCCGTTGAATTAATTTTGGGCCTAACATATTTGGTAGATCTACTTTCTAGTTGCGTTTGAATGAAGGAAAGTTGAGAGGAGAGATGCGCTTTTTAATTTGAAAGGAGAGAGAGATTCTTCAATTTGAATGGAGATATCATTATCATCATAATTTATTTTTTAAAAATAATTAGGGTTCGCTACACAAATCATTATCAATTAAAAGGCCATACTTTAAATGAGGCCATAAGTCTGCATATATGTAGAGAATATCTATCTTCTTATTTGAAATGCTTGTTCTCGTGTGGATGAGAGGGAGGGGGAGCAACACCAAATCAACTCAAATTGATGGTTCGAGTGGTCGGACCGCAAACCAATGTCTTCGACGATTTGACCCAAAGTAGAAAATGGCTTTGGTTGAAAACCAATCAAAAATAATGTCAAACTGATTTTGACAGGTTGGATTGGCTATTTTTTAACGATTCAACAAAATTGGGTAAATTTTTTAAGATATTTTATATTTGGGTGCGGTTTGTATAGAGCTAAGGCTCTAAACAATCAAATTAGCGCCCCACCCTATAATAGAAATATGTTTCAATAATATAAAGTTATGTGATAGTCTTAAATTATATTTAGTTATAAAATTTAAAGCTTAAAAAATAGTTTACATCAAACAAATCTATGAAAATATTGTAAATTGACGGTCCAAAAATACGTTACAAGATACATTATCTTCAAAACTTAAAATCCATTTTTATCTCATGTCCATACATCTTGATGTCAAGATAATCAATTCGATGATACTGGAGATTCAAAACAACCTCTTCCAACGAAAGTTTTGAGGTAGGCCCTATGTAAACTTTTCCTATATATTTTTAGTATATTATATCCATTTTCTATCTCTTTTCTAGAATTGGTCTAACTAGTTATATCCTTAACAAATGATTGGATCGATTTTAACTAAACTAAATCTGAAATTTTTTGTTAACTAATCCTGATAATACTGGTTTTACTATTTTGAAAAACAAATATAAATATTTTTAAAGTCAGGGCTCGATGAGAGAGAAAAAAGACTATAGAGAGAGAGAGAGAGAGGAGGAGGCAGAGAGAGAAAATGAGGGGGGAATGATTGTTAGAGAAGTGTTGGAGAAAGAGTTAGTTAGAGAGAGGGCATGGGTTCATCAATCCAACAACAAACCACTATAACCATGACGAAAAGCGAGCCGACACGTCCATTCGGAATCATGATTAAGATCGGCAGCTCTGCCCACACTAAATGGCCATTATCTTTCTATTCAATCTCAATTTCACCCCAACCTCGAATTAAAAATACTCCCCCACTTTTCAGGCTTGCTACGCTAATCACGGGTAGCAACGGGTCGGGTCTGCGTTGGACCCTACCCGATTTCCAAATAAATGATGGTATCCAAACCTGGATCTGATCCCGATCGGATGTCGACTTGGATTGGACCCAACCCTAAAAATAAAATATATTTAAATACTATATTAGATATATACAAATATTATTAAAATATCAAATATATTAAGTATTAACACTATTTGGGTTGGGTCTTCATGGACCCGGACCCTGACTCGGACCTGGACTTGGACCTGAATAGTGTTCAGGTCCAAGATTTGGACCTAGACCTCACCTGTCGAGTCCAAGTTTTTTACCCATACTCAGACTGGGATCGGGTATGTGTCCATTACCACCTCGAACACTAATACTTCCCTAGAGTTTTTAAACTCAGCAATTTCTGACTCTGATTTTCGATTCAAATTCTGAGGAGCCTGAATTAGTTCTGGGCTGGTATAGGTTATAGCCTAGTCCCTCTCTTAAACCCCCACTATATATATATTTTATTTTTTTGGATTTATCTAAATCCCTACCCTATATATTTTTATTTTAATTATAATTTTATTTTTTTATTAGTTAATAGCTTTTTAGATAACTGATTTTAACAAATACAGACCTAACGATCTAACGTAGATCAAGGGGTAAACAATCTACCCCAATAATTCGAATGCAAAACAACCTCCTCCTTTTAAAACTATAAAGATCCTAAAAAAGAATCGCACCTCCCTTATAAATGAGAACCTCCCTATAAATATACGCTTTGCAAGAGGATTTGGTGCTTCTTTATATACCGTCCTATTGTCGCTTCCTCTAAACGGGAGATGCTTGGCTTAGGAGGTGGAGAGAGATTCCTTTCAACAAAAAGCTAAAACAGTTATGTTTGTTTTTTTTTTTTTTTGGGTGAGTCAATAGGGGAGAGGCCCTTATCTCTCTCGGTTTTGTTTTATTTTTGGGTGAGTAAATAAGGGAGTAGCTCCTATCTTGATAGTAATTGAGCCTAGGACGTAGTGTTGCAAAGTGCTAATCAATGAAGCCTAGGCTCTTTTTCTGTTCCGTTAGTTTTATTTTGTTAAGCAAAACGATGAAAACAATTACTCAATTCTCCTTTTACTTGAATGCTACCATATTTAACTACAGAAAATGGTTTGATATAACTCTAATAACAATTATCAACACCGACAATAAAATTTAAAACTCAAACATTATATATTATTTTTAGAATTTGAAATACTAATTTTTTTTCACAACCATAATGTTCAAATCGAGATGATCAATGTAAATGTTTTTCAATGCTTGAATTGCAATTTCGATGAGTTATGATGTAGGTCGGGTCGGGTCGTTAGGTCATGAGTCGGGTCCGAATCCATTGCTACCATATGAAGTGAGGATGTACTTAGAGCCATTATAGTCACGAAAGTACTTTCCAGATGAGGATTTGAAGTGAGAGTTTATTTTGATTTCATAAAACCTAGGCCTCATAAAAACCTCATCCTATGACGAATGAGAGTACTTCGGTATTTATTTTCTTACAGGAACTTCACTAATAAATCCTACTAAATACTGAGTAATTGCTTATATATAACTGGTCGGTGTCATGTACTAAACCCCATCGGAGATGTACCAAAAAAAATTAAAAAAAGTAGGAAAATAAGCAAAAACAAAAACTTCATACGGTCACTAAAAACTAAGCCGAATCAATATGGTCGGTGATGAAGAGTTAGTGATTCTAGTTCAATAAGATTCTGAATTATGGCATTCTTCGATTTAAAACTTTTCTTGCCATTTATCGACTTACTTGGGAAGCACTTGATGGGTCAATTTTGAAATCAGGGTTTTAAAAAATACCAATCTAAATCATAGTCACCTCTTAATATGGATCCGAATCGATGCAACTGGTTTGGTTCCTAATATATATTGGGAACCGGTTGGTTCCTACAACAACTTATTAGTGAAAGCTCATTGACATAACTACCAAGTTATGTCAAGGAACTAGCTGATTTGGCCCCACTTTTTATTTTTGTTGTTTTTTTAAACTTTTTATTTTGGAAAATTGTTTCATGAGACAGTGGGTACAAGAGCCGGCCGACTCTTCAACATCCATTTTTAAGATAGACAATGTGTAAAATTTATGGGGTCAAATCAAATACGGACAAGGTTAAAAAAAATCCCCCAAAAAAGGTATATTTAAAAATTTAATTTAATTTTTTTCAAATTTATGATCAGCTGGGATTAGATGATGAATCCTTAAAATTTTAAATCAAAATCCATTTTTAAGAGAAATTTTCAAGGGTAGCCACACGTGTACATATGAGCCATACCACCGATTTGCTAATCCACACCGAATTTTTAAATGGGAATCCGGATCACCCCATGTGTTTTTTTTAGACATTGCTTGAAACGCTCGCTTACAGCATTTAAAATTAGTTGCTACAGTAGGTAAGGTAGATTTTTTTGCAAACGTTTTGTATACATAAGCAGGTCCACAAGGGTACAGTGGTTATTTTAAAATTATGGGGAGTAATTTGGTGGGTTAAAGAAAGTTTGGGGTAAATCTGGTAATTTTGATCCTAAGTCTCGCCTTGGCTAACAAGCCACGTTCCGCTGGGCCCTGACACGTGGTTGGGCTCTTTGCGTGAGGAGCGGGGATCCTCCCGCCAACAGCTTCGTGTCCGACGTGGTATCCTACGTGGATACTGGGCGGGCGGCAACCGTCCCGGCTTTTGATGGCTGGACACGTGTCTGTTGGCGTGGTCCTGAACTCCGTGGTGGTTGACCTGGGTTGGGAATAGCTGGCAACTAGTAGTAGGTCAGCGCCAGAAGAAGAGAGAGAAAGGTGACCTCTCTCTCTCTAAAAAAACGTGACCCTCTCTCTAAAAGAGTAGAAAGGGTGTTCCATCTTTCTCTCTCTTAAAAAAATAAAGATGATGCCTTTATTTTTCTCTCTAAAATAAAAGAGAGAGAAAGAGTGACGCTCTCTAATTTTTTATTTCATTTATTTTGCGTTGAGATCGTCCGTTTTATTTGTAGAAATGAATTCAAATTTTTAATAAAAACAGGGTGTTGTGGACCGAATCGCCCCCATCCCCTTTGTCTCTCTCTCTCTAAAAATTTCTCGCACTAAACGCATCAATCTTCTCCTAAATTGGTCAAAAACCCTTTTTTTTATGAATAAAATCTTTCATTTTCTTTTGGAAAAGTATTTGGCGCTCATTTATTGTGCCATCTCCTACATAAATATATCTGAAAGATGTATCTTCGATATAAGATTTGAGGGTTGGATAATCTCAACCACGATTGACTTAAACTTGAAAATTTCCTTTCTTATAAAATATAAACATTATTTTTTATTTCCACCCACTCTTAGCCGATCTATCATTTTTAGACATATATCTTAGAGATGAACGTTTGATAGACAAGAAACAAACCGCATGGTAATAGGAGAGTCGGTTGACTCACCTCCCTTCCATTTAGATGCCAGTTTTTTTATTTTTTTTTGTGTTTGTGTTGATGAAAAATGATATACTTACAAAATGAGCAATTAAGCAAAAGAAAAATTGAGAGTAAGATGGAGAAAGATAAAAGAAGAAATAGTAATTAAGAGCAAAATTTAAAGGATCCACACTCTAGACAGGGAATCAGCAACTGAATTTGTTTGTGTAGGAAAGGGGCCGAGTTATGGTGGTAGCACCTCAATACTTAGTTACTCCAGTGTGGTTTTCAATCCGGCCAACACCGCCCATTAATACAATCAAAATAAAGCTAATCTATATGAAAAAACAAGTAGGCACCATTCTTTTCCACTGAATTAGCAAAAAAAAAAAAAAATTTACGTGATTGAATGAGCAATAATGAAAGCATTCATACACTATAATTTGTCTTAAAAACGTACATTAAATTTTATTTTGAAAGGCTCTTTGCGTCTTATCTCTCTCTTAAATGAGAGAGAAAGCAAAGTCCTCTTTCTCTCTAACTCTTTCCTTTCTCTCTTGAAGAATTCCCTCTTTCTCTCTCTAGAGTTTAGATACGTCAAATGAACACAAACACCAAATACGCGACAAAGCAGTACAATACGCGAATAATCATTGTAGGAATTCGATCGAGTATTTTCCAACTCTAATAAAAGCACTTTTTGGTGTTCGTCCTTCTTAATTAAAGACTTCTCTCACATTTATCCATTGGTAGGAATCACGCCAACAAAACGCCAAACTATGCTCAAAAAAAGTATCGACATAGGTCTGTGTAAGCTGTCCATTTGAGGTGCACCTTTAAATTTTGCCTAAATATGTAGTTTTGGTTTAGTGGAAATCCTTATAAACTTAAATTTCATGTTCGATCCTACTTATAAAATTTAAAGTTAAAAAAACGATACAGATCTAACAGATATATAAATAGTTGAAATTTATATAAATAGTTAAATTTCAACTATTTAAAGAACATGAGTAGGATCGAAGTCCATATGATCAATTGAAAGTTCTTTAAATATAGTACCCTTCGGTACCGAATTTTCAAGTTGCATTTTACTCCTGCACCTAAAAGTTGCCACCATATAGTAAATTATTTTGCTTTATTAGCATATAAACACCTCCAAAGGGTATTTCAGATATTCTACGCCATACAAAAGTCGATTGCGGTCATTGTCCGTGACAAGGGCTCCTTTGGGTTAGAATTGAAAGAAAGGCCGCCAAACCCGCGAGACCCTTGTCAGATATTAACGGCGAGGAAGGAGGGTATTTCCGTCATTCTCATCTTTAAAAGGCTCGCCTGAGGTGCACCGGTTAAACGAAGTCCGGCTTTTGGGAGAGAAGGGCCAAGTCCAGCTGTGAGGAGCCCAAGGGGCGAGAAACCCGCAGTGATTTCTAGAGAGAGAAAGAGAGGGCAACTCTGTAGAGAGAGAAACACTCTTGCAAACGCTGAGGGCGATGGCTCCAATGGTGATCCTTAC
Source organism: Amborella trichopoda (assembly GCF_000471905.2). The sequence goes on from NW_006499827.1 coordinate 468,554, forward strand.
CCAGAAGAAGAGCCTGGTCTGGCATTGCTTCTGTCGAGGGATATAAGAGCCAGCTTGCTTTCATTTTCCTTCTCATCTCTCTTCATTTGGGGTTTAGAGGGCTTGGATTGAAGTGTTTCTGCAATTTTTTTGGAAGAACTAGGGTTCGATTTAGCGTTTTGGTCTTTCTGAGCCTGCAAATGAAAATGGACTGGTCTTCTACTTTGGACGAATACGAAAAGCTCGTCATAAGAATGGACACTCCTAGGTGAGTTTTTTCTTTCCCAGAGATTTTTCAGGTTTTTTTTTGGGGAATTTGGGGACTGTAATTTGTGTGATTTGTTTGAGTTTCCTTTCTCTCTTTGGTAGAGTTAATAGGGCTCTGAGTTTTGAGTTTCAGAGAATTTTATAAGGATTTTTGAACTCCTTGCTCAGTTAATTTCTGTTCCTTTTTCGGTTATGTGTTTTGATTTGGAGCTTTGAACATTTGTTTGTGTGTTGTTTAGGGTTGTGATAGACAATGCCGTGTGCGCGACTGCAACTCTCGTGAAGGTAAGAGAGAGAAGAACCTCTTCTGATTTCATCTCGACGGTGCTCTTTACTTCTCTCTCTGTCTCTTAATTGCTGATGTGCTCTGTTTTGGTATTTGCAGGTAGATAGCGCGAGAAAACACGGGGTTCTTTTAGAGGCAGTTCAGGTCTTGGCAGATCTGGACCTTTGCGTAAACAAGGCATACATTTCCTCAGACGGCAGATGGTTCATGGACGGTACTCTTCTCTCTCTTTCCATTTGTGTCTTTCTCTCTTATCAGAATTAATTTCTCCTCTCCTTTTCTGCAAATTCGTCTATTTCTTGGTTTGAAGTTCACATTTCTTCTCACTCTAGGATACGGCATCTAATACTGTGTTTAAACTGTAACCCCTCTCTCTCTCTCTATATCCTATTTGCAAGCTGTAATAGTAATGTTTTAAGAGTGATTTCCATTCGTTTCTCCCTCATCCCCTGTTATTTGCCCACTGCAGTCTTCCATGTGACCGACCAAAACGGCAACAAGCTAACTGACGAGAGCGTTATCCGCTGCATTGAACAGGTAACCACCACAAAACGCCCCCCCTTTTCCCCTCTCACTAACGTCTCTCTCTCTCTGTGTCTCTCCAAATCATCACACTAGAGACTCCCTAATCATCCCTCTTTCACGCCCTCTAACAGTCACATTGATCTCGCACTTTCTCTCTCTAAAATCACCAATCTCTCTCTCTCTCTATGCCTGCCACTCTCTCTCACACCCCAAATGTTCGAACCAAACTCTCTCTTTCCCAAACCATCAAAGCAATCCATACCAACCTCTCCAAACCCCAAAACATCACTCTAACACATCTCTCTCTTCAGTCTCTGGGAACAGGGTACCGTTCTCTGGGCGCCTCCCAAACCCACCTCCCAGGCGTGACGGCCCTGGAGCTAACCGGCACCGACCGACCCGGTCTCCTGTCTGAAGTCTTTGCGGTCCTCTCTGACCAGCGCTGCAACGTCGTTGAGGCCAAGGTCTGGACGCACAACGCTCGAATTGCCTCCCTGATCTATATCAACGACATAGACTCGGGCTCTCCACTTGACGACGATTCGGACAGAGTATCTCGGATCGAGGACCGGCTCCGCAATGTTTTGAAAGGCGACAACGATGTGAGGAGTGCGAAGACTGTGGTTGCCCTTGGCGTGACTCACACGGAGAGGAGATTGCATCAGTTGATGTTTGCCGACCGGGACTATGAGAGGAAAGTGGGTTCAAGCTGGGGAGAGACGGGCTCGAGCCATGGCTTGGAGGCAGGTCCGTTGGTCACGGTGCAGGGGTGCGCCGAGAGGGGCTACTCAGTCGTCAATGTGCAGTGTCGAGATCGGCCGAAGCTCTTGTTCGACATTGTTTGCACTTTGACGGACATGGATTATGTGGTGTTTCATGGCACGGTTGGTACCAGAGGGGATGAGGCTTTCCAGGTAATTTTTTGATTTTCTTTTTTGTGGATCTAGTGAAGTTTTCTACAATTTTGTCGGGTTTTACTCTTTTTTTTTTTTTTGCTGCAATTTTGGGAATTTTCCCCAATTTTTTCAGAATGATATCTTTGGCATTTTTCTGTATTTTTTTCGTTTATAATTTTTTTTCTGCGTATTTTTATCAATCTTTCTGTTTTCTTCTCGTTATTTTTCTAAAAAATTTGTGGCTTTAACATAGTTTTTTGTGCATTTTTGTTGCAATCTGTGGGTTTATCCATAAGTCTTTATTTTAAATTTTGTTGCTATTTGAGCTGTATAATCGTTTTGGCCTTAATCTGAACATGTCTATACTGTCAGTTTTCCTTGCAATTCATTAGGTATTTCTCCCCATTCTTTTGCATGTTATGCTGCAATTTTTAGTTTGTTGTCTCTTCCCATTCTTTTGTTGGAAATTATGGTGGTTCATTAATTAATTATGAAGTGTGATTGTTATGTGCAGGAGTTTTACATAAGGCACACTGACGGGTGCCCAGTCAGTTCCGAGGCGGAGAGGCAGCGTGTGATTCAATGCCTCCAGGCGTCCATTGAGAGGCGAGCCTCCAAGGTCGTATTCAATTCTTCCGCGTTCCATGACCCCCCCCTTCCTTTTGAGGCTTTCACACATATCCCGTCCCTTACTGTAAACGAGCAGAAAATCAAACACGTTGTGCCAAAATTTTCCAAGTTCTTCCAACATCTTCTTCTACTGCAGATTGATTCTTTTCTTTCTTTGAATGGAACCGTTCCTTCGAAATAAAAATATTTATAAATTCGAACTTCAAAGCTGGGTAGTGAGTCCTTTTGACTGGATCATCACATCACATGCTCGCCGCTGTTTCCCAACACCCCCATGTGTCTACAACTTCTGAGAGAGTAGAAAACAAATATTCCCTCTTCACAACTACCCGCGCAATCTCGTGAAATTTCAAAACCGCGCCTCCCTGCGCACATGCCCTTTCTTGTAAAACAAAAAAAAAATACCCGAGAAAATCCCATCATTCCCAACAGCGACATTCCTCCAATCAATTTCCTGGATTTCAACTCACAAATCTTTGCCTTTTCCTGGCACATCCAAGTCGTTCAACCACCGAAACTTTCCGAATAGTTGTTGGGTCAAAATCTCAATGAATTTCGTGACCGATAATTTCAGTAAGTTCGTCGGTCGGTCACGCTTAGCGTGTGAAATATTAAACTCGCCGAAATTTCAGTATGTGTCTGTAGTCACCCTCTGCGCGTGAAACATTGACACTTGTTTAATAGCCGCTGCCTCTATATTTCGGCACGGTCCGTTTCTCACGCTTTCTTTGTGCAATACAGGGAGTGAGACTCGAGCTCAGGACGCTCGACCGGAGGAGCCTGTTATCCGATGTGACTCGGACATTTCGCGAGAACGGCCTATCTGTCACGCGTGCGGAGGTTTTGACACGTGGCGACACTGCACTCAATGTCTTCTATGTCACGGATGCAGCCGGCAACCCGGCCGTCGAACCGAGGATCATAGACTCTGTTCGGGAGAGAATCGGTTTAACGAACCTCCTGGTGAAGGAGGACCGTGAACATGGCATAGGCAAGGCAACGGCGCCTGGGGACCCCGGACTGTTCTCGCTGGTCAGGCGAAACCTGTACAACTTGGGACTCATCAGGTCTTGCTCCTAGTTTGGTTACACTAGGCACGTGTGACTTATTCACCCACGTACAAATCCTGTTTACATGTGCTATGCCGCACGTGTTCGCCTGTCTTCTCTATCTCTCTATTGTTTTGTACATAAAAAGGGGATGGGAAACATTAGGGAGGTGGGGACACGTGGGACGTTGTGGGGCAAAGGAGTTGTGCCCTTTGAATGGATGTATACACGTACTCCATACGTTACTGTACATAGAAAAATTTGTTGGTTGAGATTAATGATAGATGATGGATCCTCGTGTTTTTATTTCATTTTTATGCCCATGCCCTACTACCCAGTGTATGAAAAATCGTATCCGAACTGTTAATCGGATATGGGACTGAAACCTGCCTTTCAATCGGGCCTCATTTGTAAATTGGTCGGTTCAATTGGTTTAATTGGATAAGTGTTGGGCGGTAAAAAAAATATTATAAAATAAAAAAATCTAATAAAATATAAAAAATACATTTAAACATGATTCAACAAGGTAAAATCAATTGAAGTTGAAAATTAATGAAAAATAGAATTTAAAGAAAAGGTTGTATGCAATGAGATACAAAGTGATTATATTTACTTACAACCAATGGTTTAAAAAACGGATCGGTGATTCGGATCGGGTTTCCAAAAAACCGATCCGGATCGGCGAATCGGCCATCCAGATCGGAAATCGGGTGAATTGCTCAGAATAAAGCTTAAAAAAAATTCG
>NW_006499827.1:474265-488555 GCF_000471905.2 Amborella trichopoda
TAGGGTTAAAAAAAAAAAAAAAAACAAAAAAATCGATCATGGATTACAAAAAATTCTATTATGGGTTACAAAAAACCAAAAAATTCGATCATGGATTACAAAAAAACAAAAACAATTCGATCATGGATTACAAAAAAATCGATCAAGTATTACAAAAAAATCTATCATGGATTACAAAAAATAAAAATAAAATAAAATAATAATAATAAAAATAAAAATAAAAATAAAATAAAAATAAATAAATAAATAAATTCCGTATAGACTCGCCGATTCACTGTTCGGACTCGCCTATTCCGTACAGTGAATCGGCGATTCACAGTACAGAATCGTTCGGTTCTCTCTAGAACTGGACGATTTCCGATTTTTTAGGCGATCCGGTTCCCTTTTCACGATTTCCTAGTCGAACCGGACTCGCCGGTTCGACTCGACGTTTTTTAAAACACTGTTTACAACCATTTAATATGAAATTTGATAACTTGAATGTGTATTGAAGCTTGAGCTTTGTCAATGGAATAGTTGCAATCCTTCAATTTCACATCCAACGGTCATGATTAATGTGACCATTTTGTATTAAAGGTAAATGGTCTCATTTTATACTTTCCTTTTAAAGAGGGATATTTTTAATTTTTTCCAAAAAAAATATGAAAATGTAAAAAAAAGTATTACTAGTCAGAATAATTTTCAATTTTTGTCAAAATGATGAAAAATATTAAATAATACATTTACAAACATAATCCCTTATTTTTTTGGATTTTATATATTTTTAAATTTTTTTTAAAAATTTTCCTTCCAGCTCACCAAAACCGACGAAAATCGATCGGTGGTTAACCACCCGATTTTTTCCTACAGTGCTCTCTCTTATTTCATATGTTTTGGGCTCTTTCTCTCCCTGTCTTTTGGTGGAATTTTGGTCCCTAATCGTTTTGGTGTTCAACTAGAGGTGGAGGGTACTACCATCACAACCCCCGCATTGGAATTTTCTATTTTTGTGTTTAGTTTATTCATTGGGGGCTCGGGAATTTCGATGGATGAAAATGCTCCTTTTTGTTTGGCCTTCATATGGGAAAATGCTTTCCGTCTCTCTTTCTCTCTTTCAAACAGTGACATTACCAGTGTCTCCTCCCTTTGCATCTCTCCCTCTTGTCTTTTTGCTTCAGGAACGTGTCCTTCCCCTTTTTTCTCATTCTACTACTTCGATTTTCCTCTCTTTATTGTCATAGTCCTTTCTCTCTCTCATCCCAGTGAGATTCCTCTCTCTTAAATATCAGAGTCTTAGTCCTTCCTTTCTCTCTCATCGACTAAGAAGTTCACTCCATATAAATATTTTGTTAGTTGAATCCTCATTTCAAAGTGGTTTTCATGTTCCTTCCTTCCCATCTGTCACCTATATCCGAACCTAGGGGTGTAAATGGTTTGGATCGGGTCCGTGTCGACCTTTACCCTACTCGAGCCAAATTTGGGTCTGATCATGTCATTGAAGCCAGACTTGATCAAACCCAACCTGATTCGGTGCAACATGGACATAGACCTGATTTTAGGTCTAGGTCAAATGAATCTAGACCTTATCCTTTGGACCCACTGATAAGGTCCAACCTTGGGCTTGGGTCGCATGGACTTGACATGATTGCCGTCGCTTTGAACCTCGGTTTTTTTTCCACTCGTATGCTGGGCCACACCATAACTTTTTTTTTTGAAACATTACGCAAGTTTCATTGAGCTAATAAAGAGATCACATCCGCCAGAAAGAAAAAAAAAAAAAAAAGAAAATTAGAAGAAAGAAAAGAAAAATAAAAAAAACAAGGCGAGGAGGTGAGTACACCATAACTCAGCCTTAGCATGGGGGGGGTGGTGGCTGATGGGAATTGGTGGTACTTGAATAGTGGGTTTCTTAGTCTTAGAATCAGTGGTCTAATTAGGACTTGACGATTCCGATAATTATTTGAATTGGAACAGTCTATGTTTAATTCAATAATTAAAATCCTAAGCTAAAATTTGGGATTCAATTTGTCAATTAATTTTTATGGAACCCGAATTAAGTAAAATTTGGGTAAAATTTGGGAAATTTTGAGTAGGATAAGTGATTTTTCTAGCTCAAACTTGAATTAAGCTCTAGTCCTATAAATAATAACAAGCCTTTTATTTGAGGAATAAGTGTACAATTTGCTCTTCCACAAAAACACTCTACATGAATATTTTAAAATCTAGCAATTTTTTATTCGGATTACTGATCCAGATGGGAATCAGTCAGGATCGAACCAGTTTCGGGATGATATGGGTCCCGGCATAGTTTCCCTCTAATGTATCATCCTCTTCCACCAAATATATATATATATATATTAATCATATTAAATGTTTTCTTGAGTCCCTTCTATATCCCTTCTTTGGTACCTATATTCTAATTTTAATTTAATTTAAATTTTTTGGATCACTAATTCATACCGATCCATGCTTAATTTGGATCGTCGATCTAACAATTCGACATGGATATATGGGTGACAATATGCTCCACAAATCCAGGTTTTGAAACACTGGTCGCTTCTTCTAAATGGACGATCTCTCCCGCTCATTCAAAGTTTCAAACTTAGCTATATATGTCAAAAGACTGAATTGATTTTGCACAACATTTTGGGATCTTTAAATGACAATGGGCAATTGGGTTTGGAACTGTTATACCTTTGCTTTTGAAAGATATTAGGAGTTATTTCAAAATAATACTACTTTTAATCATAGTCTTTAGAAGGAGAAACAATGTATTATTATATTGAGAGAGGTGATGGGTTTTAGTCCCATGTTGAAGAATGATAGAGTTCAAGTAATGTCTAAATATGTGACTTTTTGGTGTGTTCAAAAAGTAATTTTCTCTCTCTATCAATAGCTTGTGACTCACTAATTTGGTGCACTAAATTTTGTTGTATCTATGCATTTCTATAGGCAAGATAGGTGCTCAATAATTTGTTTCTATATATGTTGAGGACAAATTGGCATAGAAAATTTAGATACGCATGGATTTAGATAAGCAAGCGGGCAAATACTGTATTGAAAAAGTAAGTATTTATGCCAAAAAAAGAAAAAACATAATGTTCGTAATGTTTTCAAAATACTTGTCAACTTACTTTCGTATTATGTGTTTCATTCATGCACTTCTAACATGGACTAATTTCCGAGACCCTCATTTCATGTCTTTAAAATCTTTCAAGGACTACATATGCCAGAGTTTGTTACCGACCATGTGCTTAAACTATGTTTTTTCCCTTTAATTTCCCCCTTTAATTATGAATGAGTAAAAGATGGAGGACTTCATCATCATAACGAAAACCTTTTCCAAACTATTAGAGGTTGACAAAAGAATGACAAGTTAATGCCATAAAATACCAAATTATGAGAATTAGCTTCCAGATTCGATGAGGAATTAACAAAACTTCTTTGATTTACATTTTTACAATTTGGGGTGATATACCTTTGGCTCTTTGATAGAGGGGGTGTCGACAACATCAAGCTGGGCTTTGAACCTATGACCTTGATCCACATGAACAACATGGCACTATGATAGCACATGATATATCTGTGGTTCTTTTTAGCCGACTCCAAATAGATAGGCAAAGGCTCTGATGATAACGGCGATGACATTTTTGGCTCTTTACTATATGCGTTACGTTTTCTTTAGGAAAATGGGAATCCATGTCGATCATGATTATATCTATATTTTCAATGTAACTTTAAATTTGTAGTATTACTTGATTTCGATCAAAATTGAATACACTTATTTCAAGTCCACGGGAAATGAGAACTTTTTTACTGGATATAGGCACGTTGCCGAATCACGTATATCTTTGCGTTGTGGTTGGCTCTCTTTTTTTTTTGTTTATTTCTTCTTTCTTGTCTTCGTGGATTGCTTTTAGGGTTTTTTACATTTTATGTGGATTCTAACACTAAAAAAAAGCTTAAATGAGATTTTATATTAATGGGTTGCCTTCCAAAAATATATAGTAAAGATGGATTGAAGGCTACAAACATATCTTATGTTGCTCAAAATTCATTTCTTTTGAAGCTTGAAAAATATTGCAAAACTACCACTTAAAATGGTAAAAAGAGAGGGTGTGGCTTGCATAAGGTTGCAACCATAAACAATCAAAGGTGCTCCACCAATTTTACCATAAAATGTAATTTTGGTGTGAAAAATTCTTAGGATGGCTTCATTTGTGGATATGAGGCCCCTTCATCAAGATTTATGTTTTGAGATGGATTTTGAACTTATTTTTTATGTATATATAATATCTAAAATGAAGGCCATTGTTATGTAAAACAGTAAACAAATAAATTTCAGAAATTAAAAATATTATTTTTTTAAAAAAATAAGATCGCTGATTTTGTTTTTTTTTTTTTTTTTTTTAGAAGACCACTATACCGTTATACAAATGTGGTTACGCTTCCAAAAGAATAATCCATTTGTAAATGACGAAAATGGGAACCTCAAATTTTGAAGTCGAGTTAGGCCGCGCTTGAATAAATGCTTTCGTCGACGCACCACAGACCATCCTTTATCATTATGGCAATGGACCTTGACCCTGGTCGTATGCGTCTAAAAATTGGACCATGCGGGTCAATCCAGGTCCTAATCTTGGGCCCAAATACTATTTAGAATCGGTAAGGGTCCAATCAGGTTTGGGTTCTGATCAGATCCTGGTCCCAATCCCTCATTATATTTTAAAAAAGTATATAATGAAACCATTTATCTTTGATACAAGATGATTTACTCACATTGTCCAAACTCAAACTTCAAAAGAAATTTTTTCAAATTTTGTGACATACCTAAACTATATGATTTCACATCGGATGGTTGTAAATCATCATGATCTCTTTATCTCAAATGTAAATTGACTCATATAATATACGATCCCTTACATTTTTTAGTTAAAATTTATGAAATATATGAATATTTTAATTTTTGGGTCGGTTCCAATTGGATTTGTTTGTTTCCCAACCCGGTTATATTTTTGAGTCCCATGACTTCAGGTCCAATCAGTTTTGAATCCCCAAAATATTTTGGGATCAAGATGCAACTAGACCCAACTGGATCTGTACCGGACCCGATTAATTGGCACCCCAGCCGCCGCTCCTTTCAAAAAGGAATCCTAGTACGAATGCTATCAAAAATGACCATTCATGGTACGGACAAAAGCAAGGGGTAAAGAAGTATTTTTTTTCCCCTAACAGCAGGAAATTACGAACTTTACCCTCACAATACGGACGTAAAACTTTAGGAAACTACAATACTCAACGGTTAAAAGTGAAAACCGTAAATCGCGAAGTTCGAATTCCGGCTTCTTCAAAATTTCGTTGCGTTTCGGAACGTTCTTCGTGGGGCCCACAACAATCCGGAGGTCATGTGGGCGGGAAGCCACGTGATTGGTAGGGGTAGTGGCGGGAACGTGACGAGACGGGTGGGTCAAAAAGGTTTGAATTCTGATCGCGTGGTGATTTCTAGGGTTTCGAGACGTGGCGCACATGGCTTGTTTCCGCCATCCCATGTTTCGCCGCAAACCGTGGCGGTGAATAAGGTAACCGCTGGCTGTCTCTTTTAACAGCGAGCTTCCCCTCTTAACACGTGTCGCTTACAGTTCCTGTGCACGTGCAAAAGATATTTGTTTATGTACAACCTCATTAATGGCTCTAGACTTTCTTTGGAAATGTAGTTTCCATCACGGTTGGCATTTGGACCTGTAGACCCGAGACCTAACCGGTAGACCGCACCTACGTTTGGGGCTATGAGTATAGGGGTTGGACCAAACAGATTGGGTTCGGATCCGGGTCAGGTAATCCTTTAGGTTCTTGGTTCGGATCCAGGTAGTCTCTTTTTTTTGGCTTTTGAGTTAAATATATATTTTTAATATAAAAATTGATTTGCAGGTTGGCTTCGGGTTCCCCATAATCAATTTGGGTTTGGGTTCATGTATGGTTCCATGTTCAGGTCCCATAGTATATTTTTAGGTGCCCCCTATTTCGATCTCTGATAATGGCTTGAAAATTTGTTTGTGTCTTTAGGTGATAATTTTTAATTTCTTTTTTTAAATGGTATAAATTGAGAAGATACTTTGAAATCTTGAAAATAGATTTGCAGGTTGGGTTCAGGCTCCCCATAATCAATTTGGGTTTGGGTTAGTGTATGGGCCCGTATTCGGGTCTGGGGACTTTGGACCCAGTCGGGTCTGAGTTCGGGTCCCATACTATTCTTTTCGGTGTCCCCTATTTTGATCTCTGATAATGGCTTAAAATTTTGTTTGTCCTTAATAGATAAATTTTAATTTTTTTTAAAAAAATGGTATATATGGGGAAGATACTTTGATATCTTGAAAATAGCCGTTTTAAATAATTTGTTACAAGATATTATTTTTTGAATTGAAATTATTCTTTATTTTAATTATTATTGTTATCCATTTATCTCAAGGAGGATATGACCAATGGGGGTTTTAGAGATGCATCTCAAAAGTAAAAAAGAAAAGGTTCATAAATGGTGTCAACATTATATTATTGAAATAAGGTACCCCTCTAATTCTCTCAAAGTGAGTGTTATGATGTTGGAGAACCCTCTAAGTAATCATCTCATCATCGAGATGTACAAATATGAAGAAATTTTTTTTTTTCAGTTTTAAAAATAGTGCATCTTGTAACTAGTTATTTAGATCGTTTATTTTGATGTTTATAAATATGCTCTATCTCTAATATTATTAGAATTTTGAATCTCATAGCTAAGGCTGAAAATAGATTTTCAAGGCATCACAATGTTTTGGACCTGAAACTATACATAAAGGCAAAATTTAGAGGTATGTATTACTTCTAGAGTATAAGATAGGCGCTTGATACAAATCTCACCCTTTATCAAAACGTTCCTAGGATGAGACAATCAAAGTATCTATGGTGATGAGTTCGAATGGTTGAAAATGATTAAAATTTTGAGCATTTGACAAATTAGATATATTATGATAAAAAAATCTAAACGAATTACACCTGAGATTTGAACTAGTTGACTTCTAAACTATATTTTTTTGTCTAATTTCAAATCTCTTTATTTAATTTTGGATGACCCGTGACATATCAAAGCAAGTTCTGAAATTTATAAATACATTAGGTAAAAGGTTATTTCAAAATTTAGATATATTTTGATAAATTTCTTTTTGTTTTCTTAAAGTATGGTTGCAACTTGGAAGCGAATATGAAGATAATAGATGACCTGACTCTATTTATCATCATCATTAAAGCTTTATTCTCAATTATTTGGAGTCGGTTACGTGAATCATGTTCCTTTGTTATTCTCTATCAGGGTCATACTATCACATAGGTTATGACAAAATGTGTCAAAACGATGCATATACTCTAAGCTTCTAATTGGTATATGCTTTTTAGGGTAAGAATCTTTTTCAATACTTTGCAAAAAAAGAAAAAAAGTATACATCCAAAGAAAAAAAATCATAGTAGACCTAAGAAAAAAATTGCCAAAAATTACATAATTCACTTCACAAAAAATTTCATAATGGGCACTAGTCCTTAATGAGCCTTTACAAAATGGAAATTAGAAAAAGAAAAAGTTTATATAAGGTGCAACTTAAAAATCTTCTAGGACAAAGTGTTTTGGGGTTAGAAGACTTCCAATTCATCATCTCAACCTCGAGATGTATAGATATAAAGAAAAAAAGAATTTCAAGTTATAAAAATACTACATCTTGTAATAAGATATCGAAACCGTCTATTTTTAAGATTTTCAAGCATTTATAGATTTGCTTGATCTACACCATCTGAAAATTTTAATTTCATAATTAGGTTTAAAGATGGATTTCCAAGTTATCATAAGGTTTCTGATACTAGAAGTACATCTTTAGGCAAAATGTAGAAGCGTGGCTTACTTGTATAGTATAAGGTGGACACTTTATGCAAACCTCACCCTTTTATGTGAAAATAGATATTGATAGATTAATATATGAAAATACATATAACAAGACTATTTACTTTTGATATAATTAAATACCAATTATTATGGACCATTAGAAATGAAATCGGGTGGTTGAGGATGTATCATTAATTGGGAACAAAATCCAAATACAATTTTTCAAATGTTGTGACACATTTGAATATGTCAGATTTCAAAACCAATGGCTAAGAATCATTATGAACTCCTAACAAAAGAAATTAAGGGAGTTAATACTCTTAAGTGAAGCTATTCCATAAAACAATGCCTTAGCATGGTTCTCACTAGTGATTGAAAGCACTGTCAATTTAACTCGGAATGGCCCGAGTCGTATTGAGATCGTTAGCTAAATGGTTTTGGTTCCAAGAACCCAAGAATCTTCTCGAGCTGGATAGTCGGCCAAGTTACTCGAGCTCGGGCCCTTGCCGAGCCCGAATTGTTCTGAGTTGGAAGTCCGACTTGGGAATTTTAAAACAAATTATAATTTTTTAAAAAGAATAAGAACTATATTTGTAAGATGTTTATTTATGTTTTCTATCATTTTGACAAAGATTGTAAAGGTATTTTCGCCATGAATCCTTTTTTTTACATTTTCCCATTTTTCTTAAAAAATTTCAAAAATACCTTGGTCACAAACTCATGTTTTAAAATCAATTTTCTCGCTACTTTTTTTAAACGAAAATTAGTTGTGTTTTGGTGAATTTTATTTGGAATATATTTTTCCCAACTTTTTGGATTTTTTGTATTATTATTTTTAATCATTTTCAAGTCTACAGTACTTAACCCTACTCGGGCCAAGTTACTCGGACTTAGACAAGTACTCGGCTTGGGGCATGGGCATAATACTCAGCCCGTCGACTTTTCGAACACTAGTTTTAGCTTTGGATCTAGCTCAGTATTTGCCTCAAATCATACTGGTCGAATAAGATTTGACTTCGGCAAGTAGGCATGAGAATTGACTCAATCCATATTTGAAACCCGGATTTTGGACCCTAATCGGATCTAGGTATGCAAAATTTGGATCCGAAATCCAAATACGGGCCCAAAAGTCTGAATTGAAATTTGGATTGGATTTGGGTGCAGGTGGATCCGACCCAAATCCAGATCTGAATCCAACCCGATTTTTTTTATATAGTAAAATTTTATTTTATATATATATATTTTTTAAATAGTGTATAAAGAGTAATCTGAATCTAGATCTGGATCCAGTATATTATTCAGATCCAAATCTGGATCCAAATATCTAGGATCCAATTTAGACTAGGATCTGATGTATACTATTTGGCTATGTATCCGGCCCCAATCTGACCAGTCCTCACCCCACTCGGCAAGACAGGGGCTGGGCTACTTCCGATTATGGAAAACCCTGGCGCGAACTCAAATTACAAATAGCATAGCCCAAAAATATTATACTCCTGCAGTAGTATATTATCCATCTACTCCATGGGGTAAAATCCTATCAATTTAGGACCCCAAATTTTGGCCATGTAACCCCTTCAAGCTATAGATAGCCTCATTAAAAAGAATTTCCTATGTTCACCCTCTATCCAATTGAAAAAGATAATGATTCAATATTGAATGAAGACCATCCAATATTTAGACAGGAGATCTAACTATTATAAAAACTCAAGATCCAAATTTTTTTCATTTGAAAATATAGTCATCTCGTAATTATTATGTGTTTACCAAACTTCTAGATTGAAAAAATGCACCTGAGTAGGTCTTCAGACCTAGGGACCGAGGGAGTTGATGCACAATTTGCTCCGGCGGAAGTGGAGTGAGTAAATGGCTGCCGCTCAGGTAACGATTTGTCAAACAAAGCCCACAGCAAATATTTAAGTTTAATATCATTTGAATCCGCCCATTATGAGTGGAAATCGCATTGCAACCTATTTGAACCCTAATTGTTACTTAGCCTTTGTAGTTGTTGTATAAAGAAGCCTTTCCTAATGGGTTAGGCCTATTATCAACAAACTTATCAGTGGTTAACTTGTGTCCATCAACATCCCAAATGAGGCTCAGGTTCCAGGGCCCTGATTCTATATTGCGGCTTTGAGCTCCTGCATCAGCACCTTCATGTCATTGGGTGGAATAATTGTTTTAAAACTTTTATTCGGATCGCCGATGTGGATAGAAATTGGTGGGGATCAAAAGGATTCTAGGATGGCATGGGTCTGCCTGGTCCTCCTTAGATATCTTTATTTATATATATATATATATTTCTTAAGCTTATCTAATTTTTTTTGAAGTACTGTCAAATCCTATCCTATAAACTCGTATTTTAATTTTATATTATTTTATTTATATTTAATATTTTTTGGATCCGATTCAAACTGATCCATACCCAAAACGAATCACCAATCCAGCTATCTGACATGGATATGCGGGTGAACGATCTGCTGCACTCGTCTGGGAATCAAACACCCTACCAAATAAAAATGGGAGGCTAGGTCCCTTGGCATCATGGATATAAAAAGGTCGGGCTGTGGTCAAGTTGACCGTGATCAAAGCACACACACACATTTTTATACTGGGTTGGGTCAAGTCCAAACCTGATATGTGTAAGTGGAGCTAGACTAGAACCTAACCCAATAGGATCAGGTCCCAAGTTGTGTTGAACCGGCAGGATGCGGTTGGCATCTCATCTCATCCAAGGTTCACAAAGTCTAGGAATAGAGGAATATGCTAGTGGACTCCAAGTCAAGTCCACTACAACTTGCCTCGAAAAAATTATGAAAACCCCGTTGACTCTAATTTTCATCCCCTCCTCTAATACTTTCTAAACCACACATTTAACCTCAAAAATACTTTTTTTATTTTTATTTTTGCTTCCAAACCCCGAAATCAAAAAATTATATTTCTTAGGACAAAAAAACCCCGTTTAGTACACATTTCCGTCACCCATTGTCGCACTCATGAGTTTATCTAACTCGGCCCAGCACAATTTGTGCCGGATTGACTTCTTGTACAAAAATATGTTGATCCGGCACAAAGAATGTACCGGATTGTCTCGACATTAAAGATGTGCTTATCAGACATATTTTGTGTCAAATTGGCTTAGAGAAAAGGTGAGAAAGGCAACAAAAAAGAGGGTATTTTGGTTAAAAAGAAATTAGCTTTTATACTTGTAGGGTGGTTGTAAAAAGAAAAAAAATGTGGTATCAAAATTTTTAAAAGAGGATGCCTAGAAAGTGCATCATCTATAGTTTTGCCATTAAAGAAAGATAGGTTAGATGAAAAGAGGGGTTGACTTTAGCCATACGCTAATGGAAGTATCCTGCCCATCAAGTAGCAAACACTTAAAGCTAACCCAGTCCATGATTCCTTTGGGCCCTGGTTCAGTGTACACAGGTTGGAAATTTCTAACAAAAAAGCCAACTTGATTTCTAGTGGTTCATTAAAACCTAATCAAGTAGCAAATATGCATGCTCTAATCCTTTGCCCAAGTTGGAAATTCTAACAAATAATTGAACCTCATTTCTAACCAACTATGTTCCATGATTCTCTTGGTTCATTGTAGCCATGCTGAAATTTTAACCATAAAATGAATCCCAGAATGTCAACTCTTCAATGCATAAAGTGGCTTTTTAAACCTAGGTTTATTTGTTGTGGGGCTAGTGCCTTTATGATGGAGAAGGTGAGAAACTTGACCCCAGACTAAATGGCTTCTAACTTTAAGAGGAAGAGTCTCTCATTTGTCTATGTGAATCCAAGAATTTTCAATTGAGGTCTCCATGACATCGGAAGTAGATTAATTCACAAATTTTCATACTAAGAAGCCTAAATGCCTCAACAATTTTGTGATACACAAAGTTTAGGAGATGGAAACTATAAGTTAAGTGGGAAAATTATTGATACCCTTATGGACCCAACTTTCTAAGCATGTCCACCCCTTGATAATTTTTAAGGGCAAGCTTTCTATGTTTTCCCTATTACGTAGAACTTATATACTTCCTCATATCCGACCGTGATCCCAATTATAATGCTACGTCTCTATACTATTTTATTTTAATTTTTTTTTAACAAACTATTTTGACATCAAATTTTGGACGTCCACTAGTCTATTAAACTTGCACCTATAAAAAATATAAAAATAATATTCTCAATAAAATAAAATAAGCATAATATCCCTGAAAGTTTTAAGGGGCATTTTGATCATTATATTTTATCAAAAAATTCTTTTTAATATTTTTTTTAGGTGCGTCTCTATTGAGGTGATGGCATGTACCAAATTTCATATTCATACAATTTTTTGAAAAAAATTAAAAATAAAATAATCTAAAACATTCGACCTAGATCAAACGACCAGTGGCTCACCTGATCTAAATTTGATGATTGGAAGTTGGGGGGCGAGGGAGAGATTGTATAAGGCTGAGGCTCTAAACAATTTAAGTAAGGCGCACCTTTAGATAGTGTTCAGAAATGTAATTTTAATACTGTGAATATTTGTGATAGCCTTAAAATTTATTTTCATCTCTAATTATAAAATTTAAACCTTCGAAAATAGTGTAGATCAAGCAGATCTATGAAAATCTTGAAAATTGATGGTCCAAAAATACATTACAAGATGCACTATTTCCAAAACTTGAAATCTATTTTTTCTCATGTCCATGCATTTTGAGGTCGAGATGATCAATTTGAGGATTTTTTGACATCAAAACAACCTCTTCTAGTAAAATTTTTAAGGAGCGCTTTAATTTAATTGTTTAGAGCTTCGCACTTATATAAACTTTTTCTTTATTTTAATATCCCCTATAACCCACTTTTGTTTCACCCTCATTTGTGTTTCTGAAATTAAGCTGGTCCGACACATGATATACTAGACATGTATGTGCCAAACGGCTTCTAGACTCGATTGAAACATGTCTGACACATAATGTTCCGGACTGACTTCATTTTAAACAATGAAGCGAGAACATAGTGTACCGGACTGGATTGTCTAGCACAATATGTGCTGATTTGGCATAGGAACACGCAATTTTATACACCACCATGACAAGATCAATGAAATACAGAAAAGGAACCGATAAAAATAACAAGGAAAATATATCATGAGACCATTTATCTTTGATATAAGTTAGTCACAATTAATCTTAACCATTGGATGTGAAATTAGATGGTTGCATTTATTCTATTGACCAAGCTCAAACTTCAAAAGAAATTTTCTCGAATTTCATGGCACACCAAAGCTATAAGATTCTATATCCGATGGTTGTAAATAATTATGACTTCCTTGTATCAAATATAAATGGTCTCATTGTATACAATCTCAAATAATAATTATACTCCACGTGTTATTTTGTGCAAATACCTGAAAAATCTAATGTCAAATAAGGGCTATAATTATTATGATATTTTTATTAAGTATATACCATAAGCAATATTGTTTGGGGCACTTTTTTTAAGTAGTTGTGTCATTTGGCCTTCAAGCAGGGATATTTGAATGTGATCGAAAAGATTTTGATTTTTGATACATTTTTGGGAATACTTCTCATAAAGTCACGTCTTCGACCTCACGTGAATCCTTTGTATTAGTAAGGGATCAAGGCCCACTACAAAATAATTAAAAGGTTAAAACATTCCAATTAACATTAGAACATTTGTATTTTATGTTTTATTTATCTCATATGCCTCTTCAAAAACTGTCCTAAAAAATGATGAAAGTACTCTTGTTCCGGGTTAGAAACCTTGAATGAGCTAAGACATCTCAATAATTTGACCCTCAAAAGAAGTCCTAACCAAATCTTGAAAATTGACAGTATTGATAATTTGAAGTTAATGTTTTTGAGAAGTTACTTGAGTGAAATTTTTTTTTTCTCTTTTCTTTTTTTATTTAAAAAATGCTCTAAAGCCAATTGGGCCCTTAATTATTTTAAGGGGTTTTGACCCTAAAATGACATAAATACAAACACATTACTTTTTTTAGTACCTTAGGTTTCAATATGCTTTTTCAACTTTGAACTCTTTCTAAGACTAAAAAAAAGTTCCTCTTGCTAAGGCAAAAAAAAAGAAATGTTTTTCGCCCAAAAATGTATGAGATACTTTTATCACTTTCATATTGGGTGAGAATTGACATGTTCTGGATCCGAAACTCGGATTTCGGACCCTATTGGGATCCAAGTATGGACTCAAAATTTGGATCTGAAATTCGGATCTGGATCCAAAAGTTAGATTTGAATTGCAATTCCGATTGGATCAGGGTGCATGATCCAAAATGGATCCAGATATGACCCAAATCCAGATCCGACCATATCCAGATCTAGATCTGATCTGTTTTTTTAAATAGTATATATATATATATATATATATATATATATATATATGATCTGA
>NW_006499827.1:500102-513971 GCF_000471905.2 Amborella trichopoda
GTAACGTACGTTCTTCGTTACGTTTACGTTTTACGTTTTACGTTTAACGTTTAACGTTACGTTTAGTTCGTACTACGTACTAGTACGTACGTACGTCTCTCTCTCTCTCCTCTCTCTCTCTCTCTCTCTCTCTCTCTCTCTCTCTCTCTCTCTCTCTGTATGGTGTTCGTCTCTCTCTCTCTCTCTCTCTCTCTCACACACACACACACATTACTGTACTATTTAAGGATCCTTTCTAAACTCAGATTTTCCATTAAAATATAAAAGATTGGTAGTGAGCATCTTACACTAAAGGTTAGATGACGACCCAGACTAGACATTTTATGTTACAGGATGAGAATCGCTACAATGCTGGTAGAGGTGCCCATCTTACATTAAAACGTGCAGAGAAAGCTCGGGCAGCAGTTAGCAAGATCCCAGGTACTTTTCTCAGAGAGTGAGAGAGCTTTTTGATCATTTGTTTGCTCACCTTGCATCGATTAGCTATTGCCTTTGCTTCATGGGCTTTAACTATATTGTTTTGTGGAGCAGCCACGGTTGAAGCTTTGGTTGTCAAAACTACAGTGTGGGAAAGAGAAAGAGGGAAAGAATTCATGTATAATGGAGTAAGTGTTTCTAAATCTCTTTCATCTAAACTTTTTGGATCAGAGTGGAGCCAATGTGATCAAAATTCTGTATATTTACAAATAGGTTCGTCTACTCTCCATGCTCGAGGATTACAACATTTTAAGACAGGAGAAAGAGCAGGAGCGGAAAAGACAGCGGGTAAGCATATTGACATTTAGAGATTTATGTAATAAAGTAAGGGATGTATGCTGTAGTTTGAGGGGCTATGGAAAACATGGTATAGTAGGGTCATCACTGTTCAGGGATTAATGGATGGTGATGGAAGAGAATTAGATCCACCAGAGTTCGGGGGTGGGGGATGATGGGCTATAGAAAAACAGAATATATTAGGGTCATCACTGTTCATGTATGGTGATGGAAGAGAGTTAGAGCCGCCAGAAACAGTACAGACCCCATTGATGATGACATAAATGGAATATGCTGGTTTTACACCATTTAGAGTACTTTTCCATAAAAAGCAAATCTAAATTTGCAGGATCAAAAGAAACTTCAGGGGCAGCTAATAGCAGAGCAGGAGGCACTTTTTGGGTCGAAGCCAAGCCCTTCTAAAACTCCTAGTGCGAGAAAGCTTTCGAGAACATCCACTGGGTCCACAAATAGAAGGTTATCTCTTGGAGGACCTATGATGCACACTCAAACTCTTGATTTTCTTCCACCAACTAAGGCCTCTGCTCATGGAGCACGACAAACCAAAAAGGCAGAGCGCCCACATAGCTCTCATAATCACCATCAGGATGACAGTTTTGCTGCTCTTTCGGCAGGTTGGTTTTTCATAAGATGCTCTTGTTGTATCTTTTACTTTTACTTTTACTTTCAATACTACAGTCAACACTTAAAAAAGAAAAAAAAAAAAAAGAAGATGCTCTGTTCTATCATTATTTATATACGTTTATTTGTTGGGGAAGTTGTGCCGTAAGCATTCAAGTATTGTGTATGGTTCTCCATTTAGGAATCCTTGGCCTGTTTCTGATTGGTCGATGGTGGAGATTAATTGTACATGGGTGAATGACAAAGTAGGCGTCATTATGTTTAATATCCACCTCCTGTTATCAAGAATGGACATGTGATACCTCTTTGCGAAGTAGTGTCTAACATTCTGTTTACTTGATCTAGGAATCCATGGTAGTATATCATAAGCCATTCAAGTATGATGTATGATGATACTCAATTTAGGATCGATGGCCTATTCCTGGTTTGATGGTGGAGATAAACTCTATTATCGTATTCAAGTATGATGTATGATACTCAATTGGGTATGGTTTATGATACTCGTTTAGGAATCCACTTTTTTTTCCCGATTGGATAGTGAAAGACTCAGTAGGCATTATTGTGGTTAATATCCACATCCCTTTATTAGGAATATTCCATCTACTCGATCTTAGGAATCCATGGGTTTGTTCCTGAAAGGATAGTGGATATTAACTGTACCTGGGTGAATGATGGCAGAAGGCCTCATTATGGTTAATATCCCACCTTCCATTATCGGGAAATCAAGGTCTCTTCCTGATTGGACAGTGGAGATTAACCTTATCTTCCATTAACAGGAATTCATGGTCCCATCTTCCATTATCAGGAATTCATGGTCTCTTCTTGATTGGACAGTTATAATATTTATGGTTTATTATGTGTACGCAAGACATGACTATTTTCTCTGACAATGATTTTAAAGGGTCTGATCATTGTTTTCTTAGCTTCTTTTTTCATTGATAGATTTCTAGCATGTTTTCGCAAGACATGACTATTTTCTCTGACAATGATTTTAAAGGGTCTGATCATTGTTTTCTTGGCTTCTTTTTTCATTGATAGATTTCTAGCATGTTTTATTATCTTTCTGGCCCATTGTTGGTGATGGTTCTGTTACCATTGCCTCCTTTGCTAACGACTGGAGTAATCGTTGTCAAACACCCATCATTATATCTTGGAGAAATTCATGCTAATATCCCTCTAAATTACTGTTATTATAGGAAATCCCCCAAATAAAAAAAAAGTTTGATTTCATTTTCATACTCATTTTGTTTCACAAATTGGCCCCACTTCTATTTTGTTTCCCGAAGTGCCCATACTTCCAACCTTGAAGGACCGGAGTTTATTTATGTGTACGCAAGACATGACTATTTTCTCTGACAATGATTTTAAAGGGTCTGATCATTGTTTTCTTAGCTTCTTTTGTCATTGATAGATTTCTAGCATGTTTTATTATCTTTCTGGTCCATTGTTGGTGATGGTTCTGTTAACATTGCCTCCTCCTCTCCTTTGCTAACGACTGGAGTAATCGTTGTCAAACACCCATCATTATATCTTGGAGAAATTCATGCTAATATCCCTCTAAATTACTGTTATTATAGGAAATCCCCCAAATAAAAAAAAAGTTTGATTTCATTTTCATACTCATTTTGTTTAACAAATTGGCCCCACTTCCATTTTCTTTCCCAAAGTGCCCATACTTCCAACCTTGAAGGACCGGAGTTTAATCTTTTCTTACTCATAATCTTACTCTAGAACTTGGAGGTTTGAAGTTGTTCCAACATCAATTTCGGACGTTCTAAAGTTGATAATCACACCTTCAATGTTTGTAGTAAATTTATGAGCTTCAATTTGAGTTGATGTGTGGAATAACTTTGCATCTTGTAAGGTTTGAGGTAAGTTTTGATACAGATAAAAAGATTAAACTCCGGACCTTTCAAGGGGTAATTTGGGAAAAAGACAAAACTTTGAAAAAAGGGGCATGAACATAAATCAAAAGTTCTTGTATTTTATTTTATTTTATTTTATTTTATTTTATTTATTTTTTTTATGGGGCGGTTGGTGGGGTTTGTGTCATTTCTTAAATAGTGGTATTAGAGGATCGTTAGTGTAAAGTACTCAGTTGACATATTTCTTTTAAATGAATGATTTGAGCACTAAAGTATTCTTTCTCAATTTTTTCTTTTGTATTGAACTTCCATGAATGTTTCATTTCTTTATCCCTTTTTCTCTTCAACTTTTATTTCTTTTCTAAATGTTTCAAATTTAGATTTTTTTGCAACTGGCATTTATGGAACTATTTTTTCCTCGTATTTTTTTCTTCTTATTCTTCTTCTTCTTTGTCATCATCTTCTTCTTACTTTTTAATCATACTCTTCTTAGTATTGTCCCCTGAAAAGTAACATTACTTTGAATAATCATGCAGGTAGGAGAGGTCTCGATATTGCAGGCCTACCAGCAAGGAAACAGTCTCTTTATTCCACCAACAATCCTGAACCTGAAACTCCCTCAACACAAAGGAAACCATTTTCACCAGTCTCTACAAAGCCCAACACGGCTTCTAACTCACTCTTAGATGATCATGTTAAATTACAGAACATAAATTTTGCCAAAAATGCTCCAATTAAGACCACGAACTTGCCCTCTACCCCATCAACCAATAAACACCAAATCTCAGCCACTGACGAAGAAAACAGGACCCCTCAGTCCATTGCTGTGCCTTTCCTAAACACCCCATCTTCAGTTTCAATGCCCATGCAAACTGCAATGACCCCAATGCATATGGTTTCGGCTACACCAGCCGCTCTTTTTGGCCATGTTCAGAGGTCACCGGCTGAGATTGAGTACTCGTTTGAGGAGAGAAGAGCTGGTTTTGTGTATTGCCAATAGTCAAGTGTGTTGAACTTTGTTCTAATCTTGGGCTGGTTTAATGTTTCTTTGGTTATGAGCCAATTGGAGATGGCTCTTTTGTTGTTGGTTTCTTGTACAGGCGCAGTGGACCTTGGGTGGAAGCTTTTCCATCATTTTTTTGGTTATGTTCCTGGTGTTCTTATATCATGGTCATGATTCTATTATATGGACATGGGCATGATTGGAAAATTACTCTCTTCTACCCAACTTGCGCAAATTAAATTAAAGTAAGGGTGTGGTATGCATAAGGCACGCACCTTCGAATTTTATCATAATTGTAATTTTGGTGTCAAAAAGATCTTAAGATGAATTGATGATCTATTTTTATCTCTAATTATAAAATTTTAAATTCAAAAAATGATTCAAATCAAGTAGATCTTGAAAATGGATGGTTAAGAAAATATGTTGCGAGAAACATTATTTGGGACTCGAAAGCTATTGTCCTTTTCATATTCATACATCTCAATATCGTGCTGATCAATTATAGGCTTTTCAACAACAAAGTAACCATTGATGATACATTTTTAAGGTGCACTTTAATTCTACATTTTAAGGTTGCTACTATACGTTAATAGTATATAAAAAAAAGGTTTTGACCTTATAAACTTTTTCTATTAAAGAAACCTACCTTGGACAAATTTTGTGGAGTTTTAGAGATATTTTTCTCCATTCTCATCCCTTTTTTTAAAAAAGAGAAATATGGAAAATTTTGTATAGAACCGTTTTTCTTTCAAGCGGCATAAAAAACCTTGAAGATTTCATCATATCCATCTCTTATCTCCTTCTTTTATTTACTTTTGATCATAAAAATTAGGCCTAACAAAATTTTTTATACCATTTCAACTCAAAAACTTTTTTAATAGGTTAAAAGGCAAAAAAAAAAAAAGAATGTAAAAAGATTTGTTGAGCTAATTTTTATAGTCAAAAGTCAATAAAAGAGGGAGATAAAAAATGAGGGGGTACGGTGAAATTTTTAGGGATTTTCTTATGCAGTTTGAAAGAAAAACGAAAAGAAGGTCTACCATAAAATATTATGAAGAATTAGGGTTCTATACGAAATTTTTCAAAAAAAAAGGAAAATTTCTTGTGCTATTCATTCTTCAGCCCTATTATTTATCTTTTTCTTTTTAAAATATGTCCTTACATTCCTATCTTTACCCTAGTTCTTGATTTTGTATTTTCTGATATGAGTTTCATTCTTTTTAGACATTATATTTTATGCATTTTTTTTTGAAATATGCAGGGTGCTCTTCGATAAATTTGCTTCTTTGTAAAAGTGGAAGTGCCATGCTATTTTGGAAACTTTGACTTCCCATGGCTGCCAAGAAAGCGATGAAATTTGTTGATTTGGGGAAGCCTCAACTTCCGAGCAACCCTATAGAAGTCTTGGCATTGGAACTTGGTGGAACGGTGGTTGCCTCCTTTTTCTTTTTTTTATTTCTTTTTTTTATTATATTTATTTTTTTATTTATTTATTTAAGGGAGCATAGAAAGATTGGCTTTGGCAGCCCCTTCTTCCCTATATAAAAATGAAAACATGTCACTCACTGATTTTTGCAATTCGGAAAGCAGTTTCAGATGGATGTCTATAGAAGTCTTGGCATTGGACCTTGGTGGAAAGGTGGTTGCTTCTTTTTATTTATTTATTTATTTATTTAATTTTTAGGATAGCGTGGAAAGCTTCTTCCCTATATAAAAATGAAAACATGTCACTCACTGATTCTTGAAATTCGGAAAGCAGTTTCAGATCGATGTCTTCAACTCTGATTCTTGAAATTCGGAAAGCAGTTTCAGATCGATGTCTTCAACTCTGGTTTGGAAAAAAGCCGGTTTTCTAGTTGGTCTTTACCTCACAAAAGCCTGTGCCTGAACAATTCTAGTTTTGAATTGGTGCACAAAAAAGCACCAGAACTAGTAGTTTGTAATCAACAATAAATTTGGAAATTTAAAATTGAAAGGATTATAAAACTAATTTTTTATTTTAAAACTTGTAATTAGATTGGAAAGTTTTGACATATTGAAAAAGAAAACAAAATGGACATTATTTTTTAGAAAAAGTTTATATAAGGTTGCAACATTAAAAAGAAGAATTAAAGATGTACCTCAAAAATCCATCAAAAAATGTTGTTTTAATGTTGAATTATCTTGACATCGAGATGTATGAATATGAAAAAAAGAAAAAAAAAATGATTTCAATTCCTAAAAATAGTACATCTTGCAACACATTATCTAGACCATCCATTTTCAAGGTTTTCATATGTTTATAGATCTACTTGATTTTAACTATTTCTGAATTTAAAATTTTATAATTAGATATGAAAATAGATTCTCAGATAATCTTAAAAAAAATTTAAAACAAAATTACATATTAGGATAATTTGGAAGTGAGCCTTCATTGAATTGTTTAAGGTTAAAAACGTTATGGAAACCACACCATTATTTTTAAGAACTAGGTCTAAAAAGATCCACATGTGAGAACAAATTAAACAAAATAAACAGATCAATGAAGGGGATTGAATCTTTTTTCTGACGTGGCGGTAGAGGGAAAGAGATTGAGTATTGGTTGTTTTCGTAGGTAGAGAGAAAGACTACCATTAAATATTTGTTAAATGGGAGGATATCTTAAGCGTAACAATTTTATTTGTATAATATTTACCTAACAACGTCAGTCTATTTTTTTTGGGTGGTTTGCCCCAAAAAATGAGGCCTGCTGACTCAACACCGTCCAACGTTTAAGTAGGGGTCGCAATGGACCCGAGACCCGGGTAGACCCGCCCTCGGGTTTGGGTATGGGTCCAAGTTTGGAACCCAAAAGGTTGAGTTTGGTTCAAAACCTATAACTGACCCAAATAATATGGGTATATGTAGGTATTCATATATCTTGCCAATACGTTTGCTTTTTAGAAATTTCCAATTCTTACATAAAACAGTGAAGAATGTGCGTATATGTGGATGGGTATTCATAAATATTGTCAATACCTTTGTTTTTTAGGAATTTTCAATTATCGCGTAAAACAATAAAGAATGTGGGTGTATGTGGTATTCATAAATGTTGCCAATAATATAGGTATATGATGGTAAAAAAAAAGAATAAAAAAAAAAAGAAACAAGCTCATAATCATAGGGTGGCAATGGACCCAACCAAATCTGGGACCCAACGGGTAGACCCAACCTCAGGTCCGGGTATGAGTCCAAGTTTTGGACCCAAAAGGTCAGGTCTGGGTCCAAAACTTGGACTTGTACCACCCCTACCTTTTAAGATGGACATATTTTAAATGTTGGAAATTATTTTTTTCATAATCATGATCATCTTAGCCTAGATTATGAATCCTTAAATTTTGGACTAAAAGTCAAACCTTTAGGATAGATTTGAGAGGGGGCGGCATATGTAAAATATCATTCGGCTGACTCATGAAAGCCCCATCCTTAAAATAACATATTTTTGTTTGCATTTTTTTGGAGGTAGGGGGAAAGAGAAGTAGGGGTATTGTTCTATATTCCTTTCCCTTGAACAACTATGGGTATTTTTTTAATTTGGCTCCAGCCTTAGAGTGAATCATACCTCTAGTTGTTCAGTATTCTCAACTCTGAATGACAATAATTTGGGATTTTTTTGTTTTTCTTTTTTAAGACACAAACGAGGATTGCTCAACTCCTTTAATGATATTGTAAGATAATTTAAGCCCTTTAATTGTATTTTTAATTTTTTTAATAAGATTATACACTCGAGTAAGGACAAAATGTACATTGCTCAGCAAAACACTAGCCAAGAGTACTTTCCAAATCCCAAATTTTTGGGGGAGATTGTAGATAAACTCCCTAGGTAAAAGACTTTCTTTTCCTTTTTTTTTTCTTTTTTTTTAATGTGAAAATTTTGGATATATATTAGAATCATGATTCCCAAATGAAAAATAAAAATGGATTTTTGAATTCCAAAAAATTTAGTTCTAAACATCCAAAAATTGGATTATTAATATGTGGATATTGTTTTTGGAAAAAGTTTATATAAGGTTGTGGCCTTAAATTGTAGAATTAAGGTGCGCCTAGAAAATCTATTGTAAAAGGCTGTTTTAAAGTTGGAAAACCTTCAATTTGAAAAATGCACACACACATTACTTAGAAGGTTTTTCTTGATCCACATAGAATCACTAGATGAGTATTTTTTATTTTTAAAAAAAAATAAACTCTTAGAATTGTGTGCGTGTGTTAAGATCTATTCATATTTGAATAGATCAACCCCTATATCAGAATTCAGTTAATCTCACTTGTATATCGTATTTAAGAACAAGTTTGCAGTGTCAGATCGGAGGGATTTTCATTCGAAGATCTCTCTGATTTTACGCTATAAATATATGTGCTTCCATGTGAGCATATTATACACTTGTTCCTCACCTCAAGAGCCAACTGGATGATTTGTATTTGAAAGTTTGCAATCATCTTCGGTTGTTAGGCTTTTATGAGCTCAATATTATTTTGTATGTTTTAAAGAGTGTTCTAAAATTGAACCAAAGTTAATGACATTGAAAAAGAGTTTGAGGTTCATCAAAGGTAATGATAATATATTTAATTTTGAGGTTATAAGAACTTTTTTTTCTTTTGGGTATTTGGGTAAATCAGTGGGTAAGAAGGCCCCTACTCGATTTTCATTACCAAGGAAAAGAAGCAATGTCAACTCATACCCTATTGTAGGAAGAATAGTAAAATCAGGTGGTCTCGTGCACAAAATGGTGGCATCAAAGGCGTGATTTTCTTGGCAAGAGTACCGGCCACCATGTTGGCTTCGTGGAAAATGTGTGAAAAGGATCATGCCCAAGCGATGAGCTTACGACAGCAGTTGGCAGCTACAATGTGGAGTGACCATGGCGCGTTACATCGGCAATGAATAACTTCAACTAGTAGGGACGAGTTGTTCTCGATATGTAGTGGAAAACAATCAAGTTGTATGGCTTGTAAAGAACCTCAGGTTTCTCTTCAAAACATGACTCGGAGACAGATCAGAGAGTCGAAATACGACTCGACAGAAGTTGTACCGATTAGGTAAGCAACAGACTCGTCTTGAACCTTTTTTTGGATACCATGTGAAGAGTCTAATGTTTCTCTGAAAAGATTCATTGTCCATTAATCATGTGAATATACATACTTGTCTTTTATAAACAAATTACAGATGACACTAATAGAAACTAAATATTGGACACAATATCCTACCCTTCTCATATTTACTGATTACAATTTACACTTTCTATATTAACCAGATATACAATATATACTTTCCTTTCACACTCTCCCTCAAACTCAAGATGTTATGAAAGAAAGCAGCTGGAGTTTGAATGCCAAGTCACGGAAATGAGCAGTTGGATCTTCATAGTATGTCGAACTTTGAGTTGGAGACAAAAGAATATACACTACTTAGCTCTTACAAATCAATCGGACAATCCCAAAGAGACAGTGGATCCGATAAATTGCTGAGAAAAAAATCTCAGTAAGAAAAACAGATCAGAGAGTCAAAACACGATTCGGTAGCTAGATTGATCATATAGTCAAAACAAGACTCGGTAGAGAGATAGATCAGAGAGTCGAAACACGACTCGACAGAAGTTCCACCGATTGGGTGAGCCACAAACTCGTCTTGAACCTTGCTCTAATACTATGTGAAGAGTCTCATGTTTATCTGAAGAGACTCAGTGTCCATTAATTGATATGAATATACATACTTGGCTTTTATAGACAAATTACAAATAACACTAATAGAAACTAAATCATAGACACCTAAACTATACCCAGACTTACAATAAAATACAAGACACAATATCCTACCTTTCTGATATTTACTGATTACAATATACACCTTCTATATTAATCGGATATATACAATATATGCTTTCCTTTCACATGGCTACGTCCACATTTGCTTCTAGAATATAGAATTCAGCATAGTTATTATATACCTGACCAAGGGCATGTGCAAAAGCCGCAACAAAAGACCTATCATTACCCTTGATCACCGCGCCTCCACCTTAGAAGAACCTCAATGTTATCATACACAATGGAAGGTCCTAAGTCAATGTTGGATCATGTTACCTTGATACCCGGGTTTGTGGCTGATGTCGAACATTAATACTTGGGAAAGTTATACGATAGTTAAAATACCATATTATATGGTTTAGGTTTTACAGTATTTAAAGTATCGTAATTTAAAATGCCGTATAATATGCCTTAGGTTTTACGGTATTTAAAGTACTGTAATATTAATTCAACTTATTACGGTAATACGACTACCGTGAAGGTTATTTTGGTCACAAAACGACCAAAATTGAAGAAAAAGAGTGTGGATTAGGCTATAAAAGTTGGGGCTTTTTTTCTAAATAGACAAAAATTAAGTTATATTTGTGATAATTTCCCTAAAAAGAACTCAATTTTACATAATGTCAAAAAAAAAAAAAAACATCAACTCTATATTAAAACTAAGAAGAACATGATGGAAAGGACCGAAAATGTAGGCAAAAGTAATGAAAAAATGCATAAAAATACAAAGAAAACATAATATTACTTATCTTGAAAACCCCAAATTATATTTTCATAGTAGATTCGTTGAGAACATCTCGAAACAACTTGATCTACATAGGCTCAATAAACAAATCATTTTAGGGCTTCTATAGATCACTCAAAGATCTACAAAAACAAAAAAAAAACTCATATAATATTTTAAAAAAATAAAAACCAATTCCTTATAAATACTAAGAAGAACATGATAGAAATAACCAAAATATAGGCAAAAGCAATAAAGAAACACATAGAATGCAGAGAAAACGAAAGGTTATTTATCTTGTAGATCACTGAAAGTTCTACAACTAACTAACAAAACTCAATTCCATATAATATATAAAAAAAACTCAACTCCACATATAACCTAAAGAGAACGTGATGAAAAAGATTGAAAATGAAGGCAAAAGCAATGAAGAAATGCATTGAAAAAAAAATATATATTTACCTTGAAAATGCCATTATAATGAATACCTAGGACGATAGAGGAGAAGAGGAAGAAGAGTATATGTTTTGTGATAAAGGGGTGATGTGAGAGACATGGAAGAGAGAGAGAGAAGCGATAGAAATATGGGATAAGTGAGGGAGAGAGTGTGGAGAGAGAATTGACTCCATTGTGGAAAGAGATGGAGAGAGAAATATGGCGTTATGAAAAGAGGGAAAAATATGGGGGGGAGAGATTTAAAGAAGAAGTAATTAGAAAAGAAAGATAGTGGAGGTGTATAAGAATATTGGTGAGGAGAGAGAAGAGAGAAAATCCTGAGGATTGGTTAGAGATTTATTAGGAAAAAGAAAATACAATTTTTTTTAGAAAAGTTAACTTATTAAGAGAGAGAGATGAGGTACATGAGAATATTGATGAAGAGAGATAATAGAGAAAAACGTGGTGGGAGGGGTTATTAAGAAAGATGGATGATTGTCGGAAATGAGAGAGGTAAAAAATAGCATGCATGACAAGAGCGAGATGCGGGGAAAGAGAGAAAATAGAGTTATTAATGTGGTGGAACACATGGTAAAAGAATAAAAATAGTGTTGCTCTCAAGATATAGTTTTAAAAAATTAAGATAAAATTATATTTAAAAAATATATTTATTGTCAATCCCACATTTTTACAACATGCGTGCTGGCCGCATAGAAACCGTGTCTCCAAATAAATGAATACAGATGATTTGAAAGTTTCGGGGCAAAGCAAAACCCCTTTGCGGTCGCGCAGCTATCTCCATGTAAGCACCCCATGCTCTCTCACATATCATTTAGGTTTGGTTTTGGTGTGGCCTCGGTGGCTGCATGAAATCACTCATGCGTCTCCCTAAAATCTTTGAAAAACATGGATTCACCCCATGAAAATGTAGAGATTTACAGACCTCCAATGTCGTGAATCCCCCAAAAACAGGAACCATAAAATGTAGAGATTTTATGATTTGGTCGTTCAAAGATCCTTAAAAAAAAAAGCCATAAAATGTGACATATAAATGCATTCTAGTAGAGGTTCAATACTAATGTTCTGATTGCTTTCAAGTATGACTAGCATCATAACAAATTGGTTCAAAAATTAATTAACAAACAAATACCTCCTTTGAAGTACCACTAGCTGCATGTAATTGTTGGATGTTGCCTTGTTTAATTTGAAACATGGGATTGTGCAACCTTTTGCCATGTGGACGGGAGATTTCCTTTGGAGATAAACGTGTCATGAGCCCATATCACACTACTCATGCGATTGGTATAATTATGTGTATAAGTTTCACCACAACATATCTCCTTCTTATGTATTAAAACTAATGGGTGCAATTTATATAAGGAGTGTCATTTATTTATTTATTTATATTTTTTTAAAACTTTAAGAAAAGTTTCATTGAGTGAATGAAAGGAAGAAACATATAGAACTAAAAAGATAAAATAAAAGGAAAAACAACGTAACAGTCTCTCCCCTCGACTCTCTTACTATCTCCCTCCAACCAACTTATCCAAGATCGCTTCTCTTATTTTTAGCTGCATCCTCATTACTTCTTTTTTGGATTTCCATAGTATAATACCATACAAGAGGTTACAATCACACATAGCCATCATATGTGAAATCTGACAGCTTGAGGTGTATCACAAAGTTAAAAAATATTTTTTCTAAACTTTGAGCCAATCAAACCACGCAATTTTGCATTAATGATAATAGCCGGTATGACGTCCTGTGGTACAGATAAATAGGCTTACATATACTTTTTTATAAGTTATATATGAAAAAAATACATAAAAAGTTCCCTATTTGGAGTGACCTCCTTTTACTTTCTCCCTTTTTGAATTTTCACCAAAAACGATTCTATTTACAATTCAAAATATAAGAAGGAAGAGTACCTAAATTATGGAAATTATTTTATTGCATAAATAAATATGAAAAAAAGTGCCACCAAACTTATATACCACGGCATTTCGATTGAATTCAACCAACTTGTCTTCTTTTTTTATTACCCCCATATTTTAAGTGAGAATACCAATATCATTCAAAAAGAATATCCTATTTTTATCTACATTTATCTACTTTACACCTAAATAAAAGAAAATTTTCTTATTTTAAAGAAAAATATTAAAAATAAATAAATACCGGCCACAATTTTCAAATTCTTTCCCATGTTTTGGGTGGTAATTACAAAAAGAATCTATCCACCTACCAAAAGCACCCATCTAAACTCTAGATAGAAAATTGGCAATGCCTTTTAAGGAAAGATATATGTGAAATCTTACCATTTGTTATTATTGTTAAAAAAGATAAAGAGTATGGGTTGGCAGCCTAAAAATCTTTGGTTGCTTATTAGAGAAACTAATGGTATTGAGTCATCCTAATTAAGAAATTAGTGGTGCTGAATCATCCTAATTAAGAATCCTAAGCCCTAACATATTAATTTCAAAGTTGCCCTCCAACAAATAAATTCCCTACTTTTGTACAATAAATATATACAATTTACTTATAAGTTTATACTATATGCACATCTCTCTCTATCTCTCTCTCTTTATATATATATATATATATATATATATATACTACAAGTATACTAC
>NW_006499827.1:513991-542212 GCF_000471905.2 Amborella trichopoda
TCTTTTTTTTCTATTTTTATTACGTGTGCCCCTACAAGAGGGGAATCCCCCAAATTTCATCTCAAAGTAATTTATAAAAATATTAAAAATCAAATACTCTGAGATCAAAATCAAACGACTAGAGACAAACTTGCAATATTATGATTGAAGCTATCCTAGTCATTCATTTAAAATGGAACTATTAGCAATTGTAATCATAATTGTTTTATACGTGGTGAGCAACTGGAAAGTTTTTCCAAAATTAAAATACGTCCTTAGATAAATGGAGATGTGAGATTTATGTGAATACTTGAAAATAGATGGTCTAGATAATGTGTTACAATACGCTATTTTTAAGGCTTGAAATCGTCTTTTTGTTTTTTTTACAACCATAATAATCGAGGTCAGGATGAACGATTTGAAGGTTTTTCGATGCTAAAACTATAATTTCCGATAAGTTTTAAGGTAAGGCTTTATCTTTTTTCATAAAACCTTGGCTTTATTTTAACTTTTTTATCTTTTTTCATAAAATATTGGCTTTATTTTAACTTTTTCCTTTGCCTAAATGAAATAAAGTGTCGACATTATACTATACAAGTAAAGTGCGCCTCAATATTCTATCAAAAAAATTGTTCTGATGCGAAAAAACCCTCCAATTGATCATTTTTTGTTCTGATGTGAAAAAATCCTCCAATTTGATCATTTTGACCTCGAGATTTATATATATATATATATATATATAATATTTGAAGTTATGAAAATAGTGCATGTTGTGATGCATTATCTAAACCTCCATTTTCAAGATCTTTTAGTATTAAAGATTTGCTCAATTTACACCATTTTTTAACCTTCAAATTTCATATAAGGATGCAATCTTATAATGTAGAATACCGTTTGATTGATCATCTCGACATTGAGATGTATGATTATGAAAAATAAAAAGATTTTAAGTCATGAAAATAGTACATTTCACAACATATTATCTACACCGTCCATTTTCAAGATTTTCATATGTTTATAGATCTACTTGATTTTAACCATTTTTTAAATTTAAAATTTTATAATTAGGTATAAAAATAGATTTTGAGATAATCCTAAGAACATTTTACATCAAACTTATATATCATGATAAAATTTGAAGGTGCATCTTACCTCTACACCTACGGATGCGTCCGTATGCCAACTGCACCCTTTTAAAAATGTGGCAACTTTGTTTGTCAATAAGTCTATTTAAGTTTCCAAAATAATAACGATATAATAGAAAATAAGTTTGTTTGCTCAAAAGTAAATATAAGAATTAATATGCCCTAGATGATAAGGGAAGCTTTCATTTTGATGCTCATGAATTTGAAAGATCAATCTGAAATTGTTTTCAGTAGTTTGTCTTACAAATGCATGAAAGCATGAGGTGGGTCCAACAAAGCTTGACCCGACAGGGCCCGGTCCACCTCCAGCCTAAACCCATTCACGTTGGATTGGATCCCGTAGCTAGTAAAAAGACATATGCTTTGCACATTTGACAAGAGAGCATAATGCATCTAATGTAAAATGAAAATTTTCAATTCCAAAAAAAAAGAGACTATGAGGTAATGATTATTAAACTTCATGGTATCTTAAATAAATTAAACGTACATAGTAACGTGAAGAGAAATCAATATAATTCATCTACTTATGGGGCCATTGATAATATAATAATATTTTAGGTTAGAAGAGGTAGTTGAGATAAGGATGTTGAGATAGATGAATAGCAATACAAAAGGAGAAAAGTTTATATAGAGCCGAGGCTCTAAACAATCAAATTTGAGCCTACCTCAAAAATTTCACTAAAATAGGTTGTTTTGATGCCCAAATATCTTCAAATTGGTCATCTTGATATCAAGATGCATGTACATGAGAAAAAATAGATTTCAATTTTTGGAAATAGTATATTTTATGACGTATTTTTTGGACCTTCAATTTTCAAGATTTTCAAGTTTTCGTAGATCTATCGATCTATACTATTTTTTAAGCTTTAAACTTTATAAATAAATATAAAAATATATTTTAACGCTATCACAAAGATTTTCCATATTAAAACCATATTTCTCGACACTATTTGAAGGTAGGTTCCAATTTGATTGTTTAGAGCCTAGGCTTTATACAAACCACACCCATACAAAAATCATAGAATTTGGAATGAACACATCTAAGGGAACTTAGAGGTGGCTTTAATAGGCGATAAGATGAGGCAAAATAAACTTAGGTGGGCTAGTCATATGTAAAATCAACCTAGAACAACACCTTTTAGGAGGGGCGATTTAGTTGAAGTGGAGGGCTCTAAATGACACGAGGAAGAGCCAAAAAGCCATAGATGGAAGCAGTGAGAAGATATATAGTGATTTGATTGAGAGTATGACCCTTGATACAACAAAGTGGTGAAATAGGATTCGTGTAGCCGACCCCAAATAGTTGGGATAATGCTCAGATGACGATAGTGATGAATATAAAATATATTAAAAATAAGAGTCAATTACACCGATATCCTTCAATTTTCCATGATTACAAAAATCCCCTCTTTCATAATTTTCATTCATAGAAAGCTCCATTTTTTGCTTTTTTGTTCCAAATTATCCTTTTTCCAAGCTTTCATGATAAAAAAAATAGCCATGTTCAATATTTAGTTGTATTTCAAGTATTTTCATATTTTCAAAATTCAAAAAATACAAATTTAAGCTTCCAATTAATTTTTTGGATTTTCAATATCCAAAAAATTGCCATGTTCAATATTTAGTTGTGTTTAATTTTTTTTTTGGATTTTTAGAACCTAAAAATAAAAATTTAAGGTTTTGTGGCTAATTTTAGGATTTTACTAGTTTGGAAATTTTAAGGGTATCCTATAACAAAATATTTGACTTAGTAAAAAAAAAAAAAAATTCATTTTTTAAATATATTAAAGGTATTCTATGACAATAAATATCAGAGCAAGATATCCTAAGTTCATCATTCAGATCTATTAACCGCCCTGACCTAACCAAGAGTTGACCTGACTTGACCGATTTTGCAGCCCCACTTGGTACACAAGGCCTTATGTCGAAAGGGTACGTACATTGGAGGCTCA
Organism: Amborella trichopoda; assembly: GCF_000471905.2. The sequence goes on from NW_006499827.1 coordinate 517,068, forward strand.
TAGCTTTTTATGTCCTGGTAACTACGGGCTATCTTGAGTTGAGCTAAATAACTGCATAATGTGACTGACAAACTGTCATTTCTTTTTCTTTTTTTTTTGTAGTTCACTAGTAGAAATCGAACTTGAGATGTAGAACTACTAACCACTTAAGCCCAAGGCCGATTCCTAATAAATTCTGCTTAGATGCTTGCAACTATGTTGATTTTAAGACTAGGATTAAAAAAACCATATTAGCATGAATAGTGGTCCATTACGGTAAAATATTTCCCACCTTCTAATTTTCTGTCATTTCATTTTAGTGAAATTATCAAAAATATCCCTTTTTTTAGGTAAATACAAATAAAGCTCAAATTTTTTAAAACCTCATTCATAACCTTTTTCGCCACTTTTTATATTTTTTGACTAAAATACCTTCATATAAATGTTAGGTCTGTGAAGGCATCACGATTAACCCAGAACTGTGATGGTCGTGGATGGTTCAAACGTTGTTGGAGTGGAGCTTAAGTCATCACGGTTCTACTAGAACCATGATGATGGGGTAGCACTAGAACCATCATGGTACTTAAATAACTGTGGTGATCACCTTGATAAGGAATTGGTGATACTATCACAGTTTAATTAAAAACCATGATAGTTAAACAAACCATCGCGATGCTTTAAGTGTCGTGATGCTTCAAATACGGTTCTTGCTACAAAGTCATTTAGAACCCGCCAGGACCATCACGGTTCTGGGTTAATCGTGATGCTTTCATAGACTTAAGACTACCGTGAAGGGTATTTTATCAAAAAGCACAAACAATGGTGAAAAAGGGTATGAATAAAGTTTTGAAAAATTTGGAGGTTTATTTTAATAAAAAAAAGATATTTTTGTTAATTTTCATTTATAAATTTTTTATAAAGCTCATATTCAGGGCCCACATTAGAGGTTGTTATCCGCATGGAAATGTTACAAGGCTTTCTATAGTAGTCACCGGTTATTCAGGGTTCAGAAAAAACGTTATATCACATATCTTTGGGACTACAACAAGGAATTGGATAATAACTAAACCTAATATATATATATATACATGCATTTACCAATATGAACTGATATATCCTAGGGAAAGGTTTCTATGTTTCTCCTACAACATAGAAGTTCTATCCTCTCCCTACTATCCAGCCATCCAATTTTGATCAAGAAAGCCACTCACTGTTTGATCTTAGATCCGACGTCTTACAATATTTTATTTTAGTTTTTTTATACAAATTGTATGAATATGAAATTTGGTACGTGCCATCTTCTCATTGGGGCGCACTTATAAAATATATTAAAAATAATTTTTTGATAAAATATAATGACCAAAATACCTCTTGAATCTTTTAAGGGTATTTTACTCATTTTATTTTATTGAAAATATATTTTTATATTTTTCACTAGTGTGAGTTTAATAGACGAATGGACGTCCAAAATTTGGTGTCAAAATAGTTTACAGAAAAAAATTAAAAATAAAATAGTGTAGAGACGTGACATTGTGATTGAGGCAATCTTAATCCTCCATTCAGAATGGACGATTATATAAGGGAGAAGATATAACTTTTATGCTATACGGAAAGCATATAAAGCTTGCCCTATATCCTATATATTGGTGTTATATTAGTATAGGACACAATTCATACTAACCTTTCAAAACTTTCTAAAATATATAAATGTATTTGGTAAGGTCATGGCTTTATAAAGGTGCACGTCATTTCTCTCTTAAAATGTAGTTTTAGCACTTAAAATCTAAAAAATTGATCATCTTGACCTCGACAATTGTGCCTTTGAAAAGAAGGGGTCTCAACTTTTGAAAATAGCTATCTTGTAGTTTGTTCTTTAGACCGTCTGTTTTAGATGTTCACATATCCACCTAATCTACACCAATTTTTATGTTTTGGGTTTCATGGTCAAGGAGCAAGAATAGATTTGATAAGCCAATACACTAATATCAAAATTACAATTATTGGCGGGGAAGATGTATCTCTACCAAATACACTATATCCTTTCAAAAAAGTGGGATTTGAGTGAAAAATATAAAATATAAAAAAAAAAATTTTAAATTGTTTAAAAAAGACATAATTTATGTAACTTTTTCTAATATTAAATAAGAATTAGGGTTGTATTAGGACCTGACACTATAGAATAATTTATCAGTGTACTCAACAATTTTGGACAACTATGAAGTAATTTATCATTATACTCAACAATTTTGGACACTTGTATACTATTGTTTTATATATTTAACATTTTTTTAATAAGGATATTTTTTGTCATTAAGAGAGTGTGACGTCATCTATATGAGTGTGACGTCATCCATATGAAGCATTAAATGTCACTAGTATGCTCGATGTGGTGATGTCACATCCCATGTTGATGACATCGTACCTTCTTAATGACAAAAAATACACTTGTTAAAAAAATACTTTATATACAAAACAAAAGTAAAGAAGTGTTCAAATATTAAAATATTAAAATAAAATGACCAAAGTACCTTTAAAAGTTTTTAGAGTATTTTGATTATTTTATTTGATTGAGAATATTTTTTTTACATATTTTTTTTAATAATGCGAGTTTAAGAGAAGAGTGAAAGCTAAAATTTTGGTGTCAAAAGATTTTGTAAATAAAAAATAAAAAATACAGTGATCCTCTATCTATCTGAGTCTTCCATTCAAAATGGCCGATTGGATAAAAAATGTATTAAGTATAGAAAGCTTGCCATTTTTACAATAAGTGCCACTTGCGAAATTGAGATTCACATCCATCGTAAATCAACGGCCCAGGTGGATCAAAATCTGCTGCGATATTTCGTTCGAAATTCACCGAGATGTGACGAAATCAGTGGCAGAACCGAGTACTACGTCCCGTACGTTTTGAGCTCCACGAGGAAGGTGCGTCACGTTATCATTGATGATGATTGGCCAGAATCTCCACTTCGAATTGCCAAATATCCAATCAATTTCTAACACGTCTCATACCGTTAACTTATGCCTGTCCCGTCTGCTGACGAGGTTAACGGCAGGTCAAACGCCAATTTGCCCCCTTTGAGATCGTTAACTTATGCCTGTCCCGTCTGCTGACGTGGTTAACGGCAGGTCAAACGCCAATTTGCCCCTTTAAAAACCTTCTCAGGGTAATTTTCCTGAAATGACTAAAATGCCCCTGTGCCTTATTAGCATTTTTAATCTCCGGTCAACAAAATCCTGGACTCCAGTCATGCAATATCATTATCAAATATTTTGGCAATTAATTATCCAATATTTTAGAATCAAATATGTCTCGATTATTGCAATTTGTCAGATTTTTTTGGAAAATTAATACTAAAAAACTTGTAAATTAAAGTGAATTTTCACTTCAATTAAATTGAATTATCTTTTGTGTGCAAGTGGCATCTTTTGTGCAAGTAGCTGGCATTAATATAAAATAAACAATATTATAGTTTAATGAATAAGTCTAAATAAAATAAATTATATTTTATCAATAATTCACCAACTTTTTGACCTTTTTCTTTACTATTTTCCTTATATCCATCATACACCTACTATTTGACCTATTTACCCTTGATCCCTGCAATCTAATTATGGTTTACCAAACCATATAACTTCTACCCAACAAAAATTGGGAAGAAAAAGAAGAGATAATTATGAAGTCCATGGAACAATAAAAATATTTTAAAAGGAGGTGCTCACCAAACCTTAACATCAACCCATAAAAAGGTGGCAATTTTTTTTTAAATGTTGTATTTATCCATATTGATGTGGTATTTATCCATATTCCTTAAGGCCAAGCAATCCATTAGATAAGAACTTTCCAAATCTACCCCTTGTATGTACCATTAACTAACATGGAAATCCCATTTAGAGTAACAGCCATGTATCTCTTAATTGGTTTAGGTCTTTAGGGGCATTTGACATGAGGAGTTATAGCACAGACATGACTACAACTTTAGGGTCGCAAAGGTCCTGAATTCGATCTCAGTCCTGGTATGGGTCTAAAAATGGATTCAGTGGGTTGGTCCAGCTTCAAATCTTGGGCCTAAATACTATTCCGGTTCAGGTCCAGCCAGACCTGGACCCGACCCGATCTATTGCCACCCGTATTATAGCCGTATTATAAGTAAGGGTTGAGTTGCTTTGGCAATGGAAAAGTGTAGCATAAAGATAATTTGGTGTTTGAAAATTCACCCGATTCGACTCGAGAATGCGGGAATGAGCCAAATTCAGACTGAAAGGCCTATAATTGCCATAGTAGGTAGTTTTTAAACTAATTTTTTGACCATTTTAGTCATGAAAAAATTTGTCAGCCTTGCGATGTGCCCTAGTAGTCGATCTTGGCTGAAAACCTTGAATGGCTGAAACACACGAGTCCCATTGTTTTTGATAAAATTGTTTTTCGTCTTAAAAGTTACTTGGTTTGATTTAGATCTACCCCAGTTGTGACTCATGATTGCAAAAATTGTGTTGAAAGCATCGTTACACCGCAACTTTTTGACCATGATGTGCTCATATGTTTTGTGTTGTGATAACAGAATAAGCATTGTTGTTGGAGTTATCGAAAGTTTCAACAAAAAATTGTCTAAGTATTACTCTAATGACACTAGTAAAGCTATAAAATTATTATTTAATAGCTTTAATATATCTATATAATAGCTGCAAATCATAATCCTATATTGTATCATCTTTACATATTTGATTTTTTCACTATGCTTTTTTGAACCAAATCCTAAATATTCATGATTCTATAACTTACTTTATTTTTTGACGATATGTATTTTTTCCTCCGATTTTTTGAAATAAAATCCATTCATTACCGATATTTTATTATTCCCCGACTTGCTAATTATGGGACCGACCCACTTCTTAGTCCAAGTTGGAATCAGTCTATTTCCCATATAATTGCCTTAAGAGAACCAGAAGTCTGTTAGGAACCTGACAATTCAAATTGCCCTTGTCCAATTCTGTAAGAGAACCGGGCCAGTTTGTCAAGAACCAGACAATTCTACTCCACTTATTTTTTTAATTTTAAAATTAAAATTATTATTTAATTTTCTAGGACTGATTCCAAGGAGAAGTAGTCCATGAGAGTGTCGATATCATTCGCCAATCCAGACCAAATTTCTGGAATGCTAAATTGCCCAGTTGATCCGATTATTGAAACGCTATATTAATGTTTGCAAAATCAGCTTGTCCAACTCAGAACAGGCCAGTCAAAATGGAACCAGGCACTTGTCAATCTAGTTTTCGTGGTCCAGCAAAATATTTTAAAAAAAAGGTCAAAAATATGTAAAATTCCTAAAAATAAGGGATTGGTTTGTAATGTGTATTTTTTTAATAATTTTATCATTTTGACAAAGATTAGAAAATGTTTTGCTCATGAATACTTATTTGTACAATTTTCTATCTTTTTTGAAATTTTTTGAAAATACCTTTGGATACAAATCGATTTTTGAAATATATTTTTCTACTAATTTTTAACTTCATTTAGATGTGCTTTGTTTAATCATGTTTTAAATATATATTTCATATTTTTTTAATTTTTTTATATTTTTATTTTTTAATATTTTTTTGAATTGGCCGGGATCTGTCCCAATTGAACTAGCAGATTTACCAATTACTCAGACCCAACCCTTGGCAGGTTCTAGGCCAGTTCGATTTTTCGATCGAGACTAAAGTTGTCTTAAATCAAGTATTCCAAACATTTTTGGTCCCAAGTGGGCATAGTAGGAAATAATAGTAAACAGGGGCTCAAATAAGGCAAATTAGGTAATTTAGGTGCAAACCCTTTTATTTCTTTTTATTCTACTAAGAAAAACTCTTTAATAATAAAATATTTTTATTTTTAGGAAACGACAAATAAGAGGTCAGTGGGAGCTCGCCGAACTGGTCGGGAAAAGGCGGGGTTTTTAACGTTCAAATTGTCAGCTTTTAATTTTTAAAAAGAAAAAAAAAACACCTTTTCCTTTTCTTTTATTCCAAATAAGAAATTATTTCCCCTCCTTTTCTTTTCTTTTTTTCAATTTATAATTTCCACGCCTGAGATCTATTAAAAAATATTTCACAGAAACGTATTTTTGGGGTTTTGTATCTCCCCATTAAAAATAATAAATAATAATTTAATGCTTTCCTTTTTTTAATTTTGCTATATTTTACTGGTTTTTTATGCAAAGGTGGTTTTCGAAAATAAAACCAGAAATGGTTTTTCGACCTCAAATCCATGTCTAAATCCTGCCATAAGAAGAAAAAAACCAGAAAAAAAAACCATAGCGAAAACCACTTATCGACTTACTTTCGTTGAAAAAACAGGTTTTTTTCCCTTCTAAAAGGAACGTTCTTCGAGTGATTTACAGTGAGAAAACCGCTTTTTGAGTGATCATAGTAAAAGAAAACCGCTGGTTGAGTGATTTATGGAGGAATACTCTGTATCATCTTGAAAATTATCTGATCCGAAATCTCTAATTCTTTTCAAATGGAGCTGGGCCTGGTCTATTCAGTAATGGAGGAAACTAAAGGACTCGGATAGCCCTCTCTCTTTGAGCTCAAACTGCTTCTTCAGAGCTCGATCAAGTTTCTGCAACTTTTGAGGTTCAGTTTAAGCTAAGCTTTTCTTGTTTATTTTGAATTTTTCTGGTTTTTCTGAGCATGGAAGGGAGAGAAGGGATGAGCTCTGGGGAGGGGGGAGAGGTCGCCGGAAAGTTTCCTCAGGCCGCCGGAATTTACAGTCAGACCTCCGGAAAAGCCCCGGAAAACCCTAACCCGGTGATCAGCAGTGGCGCAATGGTGAGTCCAGGTATGGTTATGAAGAAGAAGCGAGGAAGGCCGAGAAAGTATGGACCAGGGACTGCCATGGCTCTTGCTTTAACGCCTGTTTCTTCGTCTCCTGGTCCTATGAGTCCATTAAGCTCTGGTAAACGGGGTAGAGGGCGGCCACCTGGTTCTGGTAACAAGCAACGCCTCACTGGTTTAGGTACTTTCTCAATTCCTTTTCTTTTCTTTCCATTTCTTTATATACTTGATTTCTTCTTTTTCATTGCATTTTTTTGTACCTTGATTTGTTCTCTTTCTATTGTATTTCTGTAGCTTGCGATTTTTTTCGTCTTCTCTCTTTTCTTGCTATTTTGATCTGTGCTGTAAATTTATTTATTTTTTATGGATTCTAGGGTTGATGTGAATGTTAAGGATACAAATGAGTGGTTGCCATTATGTTATTCCGTGTCCAGGAATTTTTGATATTTAATTTTTGATGGAGTTTTAATGATGGGTTTACATATTCTTGGTTTTTGTGGTGGGTGTTATTTGTCTAGAATCCTAGGTTCATGATTCTGGGTTTCTGTTGATGTGGATTGATTTACCCTTTTTCTTTTTACTCCTTGTGTGGAAAGGTGCCTTGTTTGTTTGCCCTTAGGTTTCTTCTCTCACTTTTTTTAGGTTTCTTCTCTCACTTTTTTCTTTCTCCTGATTTATTTCTCACCTTTTCAACCTATGCTCTTCACAAGCTAACTTGCTAGTGGGGTTAAAGTCTTATTTATTCATCTTACTTTTTGGCATGGGGGAAAATATTAGGGAGGTCTTGATATTTGCAAATGGTGTGGCCTCTGGTTTTATGGGTTAGCTGATTGGGTCTGAACACTCTGTTTAGGATACTAGATTTATACAAGACAAAGTCAAAACTCTTAAGTAAGTGTCTAATGTAAAGTTGTGCTAGGATCATGCACTTTTGTACTTGCAATACTTTTCTTCTGCCTCCACCTTTTGGGGTAGTATCCAATTGGTTCATGTTGAAGTAAATGCTTCAAGTTTGACACTTTGAGCGTTTATGGCCATAGATACATCTGAGAGAGAGAGAGGGAGTGATGCCTCCTATTCATGGTATTGAATGTATTTTCTGATTTGTGGTTTCAATTATAATTTGTAGTTTTCCTTTTATAATTGCCATAGTATATTTTATGGGGTCGAACAATAAGGACAGAATTTCTTCAGTTCCAATCGACTAGGTGTATTGTATCAATTATTTTCAGTAATATATCTGGAAATGCCTAGTGATTCCTTCTTAGCATTGACATCATTTCGAGTACAACTGGTACATTCCAAAGCAACTCGTACTCTAGCATCTTTACCTTTGGCCATGAACCTCCTTTGGATTTTGGATTCACTCAACTCTTCTATTTTCGATCAGAGATTGGGTAGTGGAATAGGCATGGTGATAACTAAGATGCCTTTGAGTCTCTTGTGTACATTCTCATTGTCATTTTTCTTCTAGCTGAAGGGTTTTGTGCACTTAAACATTATAATTTTGTATTTTAATTGTCATTTTTCTTATTGATAAGGCTATTAGTTTTTATATGTTGATTTGTTATATAAATGCCACACATCTGAAAGGAGTAAACACAACATATGATGCATGCTAATTTGTACATTTGCATAACTTTTGACCTTATTTTTGTTCGTGGTGGAGTTTAAATCAAGGACTGAGTTCGAGGGACATGGATATAGATAGGAATATTTAGCAAACTAAACAGATTTCAATGGATAACTTTAGCAGGCCACATAGTTTGAGTCGTACGCAGGCCAAGTTGAATCTTAAGTCATGACTTACAATAGATGGTCATGATACAATCTGCTTTACAAACTTCTGAATATTCTATTCCACTTCCATCTCATATTGGAGAAGTTTCTGACAATGAAATCTATATCATCATCGTTTTAGCCTTTTCCCAATTAATTGGGGATGATGAAATCTAGATCCTTCTCCTAATTCCATTTAAATGTTGACAACCTTCAATGTCCATTTATGCACCCTTTTATTTCTTGTCCTTCATTCAATCATTAATGGCATCGAGTATGATTGTGAAGTCACTATATCTACTCTACAATCCACTTCGCTATGAGACATTCAGCAATGTTCTATAGTCTACAGAGCATTGTTATCAGTAGGTAGTGGGACTTCTTGAGAATCTTGAAATAATACGCAACTGAGCTCATTATTTTTATTTGTCATAAGGGCATTAAAAGATCCAATTAGAATGTAACTCTCCGTCAATCTGCAGCTCCCCCACTCTTACAATGCTCTACATACACAACTCTTGTTTGCAAGGCTGCAAGACATAGGCGAATACTATTAATGCGACAACGTCGGTATGCGCGAGATAATTACCTAACCATTCCAAATATAGTATCTGTATCAACCCAAGAAACATTCTCACATTTACCAAAAGAATCTTGTACAAGTCCAAGAGAAGTAGTTGTACAAGTTGTTCGAGAAAGACCAATTCACATGCAAAGTGGGTCTTATGTCAATCTGTTGCAACCATTTGGTTCACCATTTGAATTTTCAGGTTGGAATAGTACATTCATTATACCTTTAGTCTTTTCTTACCTTTCCTGTTTGGACATTTCCATATAATGATATTTTGTCATTATTCAGCTAGAAGTTCTTCAGATGAATCTGCTTCATCGACCATTTCTGAGCACATGGATTTGCATGATATGGGTGAGAATCTAGAAGATGATTGTTGCACTAGCCGACTAGAAAATCATGCAGATACAAGACGACTGTCAGGTGGTTAATCCTAAATTTCTTACACTTCTAGCATTTGCAACCAAAGAAGTTTCTTATACTAATGGAATTCCTATACTTCTCATCTAGAAATTTGGCAATTAAATGGCGCTTCTTGTGCCACAACAAAAGGGATACTGAAGGATGGTGTCTTGCCAAAATCCTATGTAGGGAGCTGTCCTGTGGAAGTTGATGCAATCTGTTGTAAGTTCTTTCTAGTTTGTTGTATGTCTACCCCTTACGGTCTGAACCTTTCAAAATAGTGATTAGAACAATTATATCATCCCTGCAGCTACGAAAGCCTTGAAAAATTCTACTCCAACAACCTTTGATCATGACAGAGCAAGACAAAGGCGAATACGAATATCACAAGTACTTCAAGCTGCTCGACAAAGCAATCAGGCTGCTCACACGGTTGTAGACGTTAAAGTTCAAGAAATTCGTGTGTTTAAAACAAGAATATCTTGCCAATCACATACTCAATAATTTGATTCCTGCAAATGTGCAGGGACTAGGTCAAGAAAGGCATGATCCACTGCAAAGGGACCATTGTGTAACTCAACAAATACACCAAATCATTCCTGTGCAACCTTCAGGTCACCTTTCACATGATTTATCTGTTTCTTACCCGCTGATTAAGGACTTACTTTCTAGTACTCTATCCTCCCTTGGGTCAATTTGCTAGATCCACCATTGCTGAGCATGAGATGATTGTGACAAAAATTGAGAAAATCATGTCAATCCTACAGAGGTTCCATAATTTTTGTTAGATATTACACATTCCTTTGGCATTTCCTATCATTGTTGTCATTGTGCATTAACTCGACCCTACCCATTATTTGTCTCATTGTGTCAGTATCTCAAACATGTGTGACATTTTTTGCCACCTCAAGACGACTGTTAATGTTAAATCTGATTTATATAACTTTAGTAATTCATATTATTATAAATTCATTGAATTATCTTAGAGGCAATTACATATCATTTTGCCTTGTTGTCCTATTTATATCTTCTTATGTTTGAGGTGTTGCTTAAAATAAACAAAGATTTACCATGTAGCATAAAGAGTTCATGGTATAGCATATAAAGTTTATAACTCATTGACATATAAACATTAGATGAGTAGTTTTTGTTCCCATTTTTTTTTGGTAACCCTATCCATATATACAATCCAAGCTACATCATGTAAAACCAAGGTTTGATAATTCGGCGATCTGGATCAAAATCACCCGATCCGGATCGAAAATTTTCTAAGCCGGTCCGGTTCCCATCATATGTCGGGAACCAGTCGGGTCCCCATGAACGACCTGCTCACTGACAAAACTGGTCAATTCTGTCAGTAATCAATCAGATCTGTCATAACTGAACTGGCCTGAAACAACCGCCCTATATTACTCACCATTTTTTAATTTTTTTTATAGCTGTTAATTTTTTAAATTTTGTTTGAAAAGTGGGCAGTGGCCCACCCCATAATTTATTGCTTCTTCAAAGTCACCACAACTCATTAGTCAATCATTTTCCACACCTGCGTAAGCATAGGTCAGCATGAGGCCACATATGTGACTAATGCCGGTACACTACTATGGGTGGCTAAGCTTTTTATAAAGGACTTTGCTTCTTTAAATGCCCGATGCAGGGATTTTTTCGGGCGTCTTCACTCTACTGCATGAAATATTTTGCTTGGGACATTTAGGAAACGGATAAATTTTGAGTCGCATGAAATATTTTGCTTGGGACATTTAGGAAACGGATAAATTTTGAGTCGCATGAAATATTTTGCTTGGGACATTTAGGAAACGGATAAATTTTGAGCCGCATAAAATACTTTGCTTGAGACATTTAGGAAACGAATAAATGTTGGGGCATTAAATAGTAATAGTGCTTCACTCTACTTCATGAAATGACTTTGCTTGGAACATTTAACGCTATTGCATGAAACAAATAAATTTTTGGGGTGTTGAATAGTGGTATTGCATGTGGACATTTAAAAGAAATAAATTGTAAAAAAAAAAAAACAATTTGTAAAAAAAAAAAACCTTTAGAATAGCGAAAGCATGTGGTGGTTAGAAAGTCGAAATGGAGGATCGTAGTTTTTTTCATTATTGTCATTTTGGTTTAATGAAAATACATAGCTCATTGTGAGGGTGATATCTTTTTTTCTCTCTAGGAACTCAAAAGGTCCAAAATTATTGTAGGAATTTTTTTTGTCACTATAAAAATTTGAGTCATAGAGATCATTTTATTTCAATGAGTTGCATTTTAAATCTTATTTTGACTATAAAATGGATGTAATGGATAACAAACACTCAGACATGAGATAGGTTCCCAGTATATATGTGTTTTTAGAAAAATAATAAAAGATTACAATGCAATACCATTTTTTTTTTGTTGAAAACTTAAAAATCTAGATTTTTAAGAAATTATAGTGACTTTTTGACATTTGTTTAATGCCGGATCTTGCCGTTCCGTCAGATTCTCCGATCCAGATCGCCACTCCACTGATCCGACACGGTTTTTGGGGTGGCCGATCTGGGCCACCGATCTGTTTTTTAAAGCCTTGTGTAAAACTATGAAAGGTCTATATTTTACAGATGGGTGCCGGTACTAAAAATACGAGTTTGGAAACTAGCCTCCTTGCTATATATTGTATATTTTATAAGAATATAATTTTCTTTATTGAGCTGATAATGAAAATATAATATATAAATTTATAACAACAATGACAAAAGCAACATTATTACAAAAAATTATTATGGTAATCTATAAGGAAAAAGATCAAATAGGTAATTTGTCCCCCAAAACTAAAGTTTAAGGGATTTCTCTGATCTGAAAATTTCAAAACATCTTTAATCCATGTTGGAACAATTCCAAAAAAGTAAAATTTTTTGAGTTTTCAAGACCCTGGATGTGTCATCCATCAAATGGACGCTTCAGAGTCTGTCTTTCAGGGGATTTGATTTGACGCATTTTTTGAGTTCAATATCTGTTTCCTTTTTTCTCTCTTTAATGGAATTGATCTTAGGAGTTGCTAAAAGTTATATGAAAATTATAGATTAGATTAAATAAAACCCTCTAACCATGTTTGGGTTGTGACCATGTGATGCAGCCTGTGGGACAACTAAAACACACCCTATTTTTTAATGATATTATTGCATATGTTTCTATTTAAACATTGCAATAATTTTATTGTGCAACATGTTGAGATATTGGCAATTTTTTGCGCTGCTATGTCTGACGTTGCTGACATATGTGACGTATGACACACGTCATTGTTATGCACCACTGTTTACATTGCCCCGACACTTTATTTGTCTTAGAAGTTTGGCATGACCTCGTCTTTCTCGAGGCAGTTCCTGACTGCTTTGGAGTGCTCACCTGGGAACCCAAGTGACTATTGACTACTTTGACCATGTGCTAGCAAATAATGTAATACTCCTAACTTTCCATCACTTTCTCATGTCCTGTTGGGTCTAATTTTGGTATGGCCAGAGGGTAACTACCAAAGGATGACTTTTTTTTTGGTTTGCAAACTCTGTAGGTTATCCGATTCTAACATTTGGATTCACAGGATATTAGAAGCTCAAAAAAATATGCCACTTAAGCTCTCTTAAAGCTGTGCAAAGGCAACCTTTCATTTTCTTCCAACTACGGACTCCTCCAATTTAGGCTTGTTTATTAATGATACCAAAGCTTCATTTGAATCCATACCACAGGTTACTGATTAAAAGTAGGAAAATATCTTAACCTTAATGAAGGAATTGTCTTAGAAACTGGGATTAACCAAAACTCTGCTCTGCATGTTTTGTTTACTTGCTTTTGACCACTTGGCAAGACCGGTTTGGATTCTTTGATTTTTTAATTTTCTTGATTTACAAGGTTGGATCTGAAGATTTCATGCATGTCTATATCTTTTACACAGTTCGACTTCAATTAGAAAGCTGGTAAAATAAGCCAACCAAATCCATGATGTGGCTTTAAAAGGCATCCTGTATCTTGTAAATAAAATGATGAAAAGAAGATAGAAACACCAGGAACATGTTTCTCTATTCTGCTTGATCATCCTCATCTGGTTCATGATTACTAGATTGTTTATAGTTGATTCAAAACCCATCTGGAGATTTAGTCACATCTAGTTGAAGATCCTGTAATCATACATACATGCACACACACACACACATCTGTCTCCTTCCCTCCCTCTGTGTGTGTGTCTGTGTCCATGCTCGCTCATGTGTTCAGGTGCATGCGTTGGTGTGGGTGGGTGGGTGGGTGGGTTTTAATGTGGTTGCTTGTATGCATCTGTTCAAGCTTGCTAAACACCCAGGTAGTTTTATACATTTGGAGAGTTCCCATATACTACAAATTAGGGTTGCTTGCTGATTGTCTTCCAACATATTCTATTGACTCTTCATATTGGACTATTTATTACATAGATCTAGTTCTCATTGCGGGGAAAATGAATATTTTGGCAGGATATGAGCGTGATAGTAGACTTAAGCTCACAAGCCTCCCTTGTTAATCTGTTCCTTTAAAAATTGCACTTCAGTTTTTTCAGTACTGTCACCAATGTTTTCCATTTAGTTATACTCTACTAGACACTTTTGTAACATATTTGATATATATGCTCAAAAAATCCAATTCAAGCAGCAACCAGCAAGTTTCTGATATTCCCTTTTTCTGTTAATATATATGTTCCTGAACAAACTATACAAGATCTTACTTGTAAGATAGCCTTCCTCTACATATAGATTTGGATATTATTCAAACATTTACTAAACCTCTTGGATTTCACGTCTTCTGATTATTGTTTGGTGTATTCTTGAAGGTGAGTGGGTTACAAATTCTGCTGGGGCTGGATTCACTCCTCATGTCATAACAATTGCTGCAGGGGAGGTATCTTATTCCTTAATCTAACCTCCTTTATCTCATAAATGCATCTTATTTAACTGATATTACAGTTGTTTGATATATCAATTTTCATAACACCCCATTTTGTCAAATTTGATATAAACCCATATGTGAACTACCAATATTTTGGTTTTGTGTTCACATGGTTCCAGCCAAACCTCTGGTTGGCCATAGACTCGCCTTCAATTTTTCATAAATGTTATTAAATTAATCTGTCATTATTATCATCATAGCCTTTTCCCAACTAACTGGGGTCGGCTACACGAATCCTAGTCCGCCATTCTGCCTCTTAAATTAATCTGTCAATTTACTAATGAGAAGGCTGCCATAAGCATTCACACCTAAATTATATCATAAAAGACATTATGCTTTGTTATGTGTAGGATATTACAATGAAGATAATGTCGATTTCTCAACAAGGTCCTAGAGCTATTTGCATTCTTTCAGCAAATGGTGCCGTTTCCAATGTTACACTTCGTCAACCTGATTCTTCTGGTGGTACTTTGACATATGAGGTGTGTTATTCAGTTATGTTTCTTAATAAAATATGTGTTCTTGTCATGTCAATACTCTTACTTGGATTTAAGTTTTTGTAGCTTACACTGAGCTTATGTTGCTTTACTGCATGTTGGTCTCCCACTCTCCGTGTCATTCTCTCCCTCTCTCTTGATGTATATGTTTGTATGCATGAGTATGTCTGTTGTGCATGTATATGTATGTCTATGTGTATACATCTGTATGTATATACACACATTCATATACATTTATGTGTATGCATTTATACCCTTACATGTATCTATATATGTATTTATTTCTTTGCTTTACCTTCTTTTGGTGGTTAAGAGGTAATAAATCCCACTATATGGTTTTTCCTGTAGGGTCGCTTTGAAATACTTTCCTTGTCTGGATCTTTCATGCTCTCAGAGTTTGGGGGAACTAGGAGTCGAACTGGTGGTCTCAGTGTATCTTTAGCAAGTCCTGATGGTCGAGTTATTGGGGGAGGTGTAGCCGGTCTACTATTGGCTGCTAGCCCAGTGCAGGTAAGGTGGAATCTCAATAAACATCAGAACTCACATCAGAACTCAACAGTCACCATGCAAAAAAAGATATAGTTGTCAAATAAAAAAAGAAATTAATTTTTTCTTTTTATCTTAATAATATGCATGGAATTTGACCCGCAACCTTGGATTAAAATCTAAGAGCTCCAGGCAAATATATTTCCTAATTATGACTTGCCATATTTTATAAACTGACCTATTTAATTTTCTCATATTATTCGAAGAACAATTGTTTCATGCGGACTGGACAGCATTTATACAATATGTGGTCCAGAGGTATAAAGCATCCATCTTGTTTTCTTAGTAGAATTAATAATCCTAGTTTTCAAATTTTATTTATTTTTTCATATTCATGATCTCCATGTTAAAGATTATATATTCTCTAAACATTAGGATCGAAATCTATTTCAAAAATAAATTTATTTAGAGGCCCTTGGCCGCATGCTAACCGTGTCTTTATTTGAATGCCTTTTGGTTTTCCTTCTTTTTTTCTTTTTTGAGTATTTGGGAAAGAATACTGTAATCCAATTGACTGAGGGAAACCACAGTCAATGCGTCATCACTGTTTAATGAAATGATGGATGAGGAACAAGAGATAGAGGGACCCGCCACAACATGATATGACCCAAATATGGGTCCGTCTTTCTCTCAATCACCATTGTTAATCTGAGGGGAATAACTGTCGTGAACAATATATGACCCCTATCGGAGTTCCACTCTCACAATTGCCATCTTTAATCTGCTGGTGATGATTGTAATGGATTATGGTTTTCCATAGTCCAATGTGTTATACTCGTATTTTTTGCTTCACTTAGGCCAGTATATAAACATCTGGTTACTTTATGCATGTAATAGTCCTTGAAGGGTTACACTAGTAACAATTTTGCTCTCTCAGATTGTTGTAGGGAGCTTTTTGCCTACAGAGCAGAAGAATAAGAAACCGAAACCCCCAGTTATCTTGGGGCTTCCCCAAATGGGTAGTTCAGGTGAACCAACGGCTGCAGTACCAATATCTAGTGCAGCCGTGGGTGAGACTTATGGAACCCGAACTCAGGCTGCCCCTCAGCCGAATTCCACTGCTACGGCACCCTATCAGGGTGATGGATGGTCTTCTTTAAACCCTGTAACTGATTCAAGGCATTCAACAGATATCAATGCTTCCTTGCAAGGAGAATAATATATTGGCGAGAGAAACCATTGGAGTGCTATCAATGTTTCATTGACTGGAGAATAATTTATTAGTGAGAGAAACAATTGGATTTCGGAAATCATAATCGTTTTAGTTTTTCTGAACTTGAGACTGACTTGTAGACTTTGACATTAGAAAGTTAGGAATGAACTGATATTTCAGTGCTGGATTAGAGTACGCCCTCACCTTGTGGAGCCATGTTTTAGATCACTTGCCTGATTTGTGATGATGAGGCTTACCTGGCTTATTTATTACTGAATTGTGATCTAGGTGTCCGGTTACTAAAGAATGTACAATACTTTGTATTGCTCGTGTAACTTAATGTTATATCATTTGGATTTTTATGATTATTATTTCATTTGGGTTTTTATGATTTACTTTTCTGATTTATACTCTCTTTCTCAAAGTAGTGCAGTTGAGATTCAATAGCATCTTTTCTCAAATAAGAAAACAGGCCTTCTATGGAATCGTATGACACCCAATGAATGCGAGACCAGTTCTAGCTGTTTGATTGATGTGAATTAGGAGAGTCGGGTGTTGATTTCTTTTGGTGTTTGTATCCTTTGCGATAAGTTTTTTACCATAGACCTGAATTTGACGTATTTTTGGATTTTTGGAGAAGGGTTGAAACCAAAATTTCAAATTCCGGACTGAACATCAATCAGATTAAGAATTGGGAAAGATGGTTCTACATGCTCATATGTATTATGTTAGCTGAGAGCAAACACACACACATGCACATACATATACACACTGTGGAAGTGAACGTAATCCCTTCATGCATACAATCATTCATGTGTATGCATGCTTGGAAGTATGCATGTGTATATTGGAGTCGAGAGCTGATTTCCAAAATTTTACTGAATCTTCTAGATTTTCTATTCACAATTATGCCCGTTCTTTTTCATTGATTTGTTGAAGGCCTCAGCATATTTTGTCCCTATAGTTATTGTTAGATTTGTTGCTATCCAAAATCACACACATTAGAAAATCCTATATTATGTAGGATTGAAATATTTTCATATTTTGTGGGATTGAGATATTCTTATATTATGTATGGTTGAAATATTCACATATTATGTGGGATTAAGATTGAGATTGATATTATTAAGTTTCTTAAAAGAAATAGAAATCCAAAATGATTAGGACTATTGGATATCTTTTGGTTTTGAGATATATGTAAGATTTATAGGAAGTTTCATATTTAGTGTGGACTCTTAATCATATATATATATATATATATATATGAAAGTGTAGAGAATTTGTGTGTCATATTTAGATCATCATATGGGAATGTTGGTTCCTCTAGAGAAAGAAGGAGGCAATGCCTCCTATGCATAAGATGCAAGGTTTCTTCTTAAAGAGAATAAAACTTCTTATGGAGAGAAACATTGTGATAGTGATTCTTTTAGACTCCTGAAGATTGAGAGGTTTATTTATTATAGGTAAGTGATTCCCATTGAGATTTTGGGTAGTTTTCCTTTTTAGTTAGAGAGAGAGTCAGTTTCTCGTTACTCTCGATTTTTTATCTGTTGTTGTCGGTAATGATTGTCAGAAGTAAAGAGAATAAGAGGATAGTAGGAAGGGAGAGTGGTTTCTTGACTTAAGTTTTTGTCGAGGTTAGAGGGATAACTCTATGTCTAAAATCTATGATGGTATAGTGGATTTCAGTTTGTTGTGTCCATAGATGTAGCCCTTCTAAAGTGAACCACGTAAATATTTGTGTTCTTGTGGTATGTGTTTTTTGCTTCATTTCTCATACTTTATTTGTCAAAAATTAACTTATCGGATTTAGAGTTTCCTCGTACAACATATATTTCAGTATTTTCCAAAATCTCAGTTACAATGATATATCCACTTTAAAAGGCCAAGCTGGGTGGTCAAGAAGATAAGCTTAGGACCACAGCCTTGTCACTATCTCCAAACATGCCTTTGAATATCTCAGTCATTGGTGGAAAGTTTGCTCAATGGTGTGACATAAAGACCGACCGGCATATTGGACACGAACCAACAAGAAATGGCCCACCCATTCTAAAGATGAAGAACCCAATTAATATGCCCAGATCAGTAGGACCAGTAGTTAAAATGACCACGCTTTTCTGCTTAAAAACTTTTTGTTTTTGTCCGTCTTTTTACTTTAGTGTGACCAGTTGATTCAACTAAACGGGATCCGGGTCCAGACCTGGACCCGCAACGTTTTAGTGAGAGGACCAGATAATGAGAGAGAGGTGTGATTCCTTTGTACATGGCACTATGTGATCAACGAGAGAGAAGAGAGAGGGGGTAGTCACCGGTTAATGGGAATGTTTTTGTTATTCCCAAGAATGGCAGTTTGTAGGCAACGGCTCAGAGAACCATCTTTATGTTTTGTAATTGCAGTCCATTGCAATAGATTGATTCAACTAACCTGATCTCAACTGGTTCAGTAATGGCTAGGTTTTTAGAGAAAGCGAGTGTGTACTATCATTCACCAAAAGAAGCATGATAATAAGATTTATTTTTTCATGTCCCAGAGATAGATACAGCTTCTCAAAAAATACTCCAAAATATGAAATAACACTAATCTCTTTTAATCAGCCTGCACTTGGGGTTCCCTTCAAAATCGCGAACTGCCAAGCCAATTTCCAGCGAGAAACAACTGCCGGAAAACATGAGTTTTGGCATGAAAAGTTCCACAAGTCTAACGTGCAGTTTTACAAATCAAGGGTAGTAAGTATACAGCCACACAATTGCTGGAAAATATACTTTTCTAGCCAACTCTGCCAGGTCCAATAATTTCCCGACGACTCAACAAAGGAGAAGAGGCTGCTGTAGTCTCTCTCTCTCGTTCTCCAGTATCATTTCTCTATTAAACTTCGCTATGAATGCCTCGACTCGTCGGTTCAGTTCCGCCACTCCCTTGCTGTCTTCATCTCCTCTCTCTTCTTCATCTTGTTTCTTGACGATATTTGATCCTGTCTCTTCTTCATCTCCAATTTTATGCTCCGGCATTGCACTTTCTCTTTCATCTCCTCTCTCTTCTTCATCTTGTTTCTTGACGATATTTGATCCTGTCTCTTCTTCATCTCCAATTTTATGCTCCGGCATTGCACTTTCTCTCTCCTCAAAACATGGGGTTGGGGATTCAGGTTGAGAGCTTATGAGAAGGATTGAGATGATCAAATTGCAGGTGCAAAACATAAAAACCGAGCTTGAAGCCGATGCAAGAAGAAGAGAGAGAAAGGAGGCAACCATGAAGAAGAGAGAGAAAGTTGGGTAGGCTTGAGATGGGTTCATGGCCATTGTTCTTGCACTCTTTAGAGAGAGAAAGTGAGAGGGAGATACATGAGAGCTCGGTTGTGGGGCTCTTAAATAGAAGAGAGCATTTAGTTAGAGAGAAAGAGTCCTAAGCAAGATTTTTTTTGGTAAGGGGTGTGGAGGAAGCAGTTGAAAGCTCCCTTTAAAACTCCTCTTTGTGTTTTTTTATTTATTAAATGATTTTTTGTAACTCCGTCAACGATTAAATAAAGTCAAGTCCCTTTGTGATATGCATCACGGAAACTTCTTCCGCACTCGTCAAGTGAATCTCCGTGTTCGGTTCGCGTAGGATGTTTGTTTTTTGGAAATGACGAAATTGCCCATGTTCACACAAAATGACGAAAACACCCCTTCCATCGGGTTTGGATCCAGCTGGACCTGGACCACAAAAATACAATATGGGACCCGGACCCACCTGGACCCGACCTAACCCTATTGGACCTGACCCACCGGATCCAATTTTTGGACCCATATGTGGACAAGGTTGGGTCTATGTCCATTGCCAACCCTACTTGTAACTTCACCTAGATGTAGACTGCAAAAGTGGTCACGTTGATGGAGGGTTTGGGTTTGAAATTAGGTCCAACGGAGTTGTACCGAAGTGGTTTTGGATCCGCCGATCCAAGTCTAGCCTAGGTATGAGTGGGTGTGCAAATTTTTCTATGGTTATCACTCGTCAAACTTCTAAAGATTCTATGTAGAAAGGTTGACTCGTTAGGTTAAACTTGAATTTTCTTTCATACAAAAATTACAAATGACCGAGCATTATTTTTTTATGCAAGTTACGCCCAACTAAATCTATTTTCTCATTTTTTTTTCCAAATACATTCTTTTTAACAAATACCCCCAAGTAAAAAAAAAGTACATTTTTTTATGAAAATACCTTTTTGCATACTTAAAAATTTAATTTCGGCGCATGGGCTGCTGAACCGCTCTTTGACATTGCTGGAACCCGTTAAACTAAAGAAAGTACTGGACTGCTCTTTAACATTGCCGAACAGTTCGTTATCAGTGCCAAACCGACACTTGTATTGCCAGACCGCCACTATTATTTACCGGTTATTTGTTAAGAAAATATATTTTAGGATAAAAAGTGAGACAAAAAAGTTCGGTTGGGGATAACTTGCATAGAAAGACTGGTTTGGGGGTTATTTGTAATTTTCCCTTTCTTTATCTTACGCCTAAGAGCACTTTTGTTATATGTAAGGCTTGGAAGGCAAAGGAAATACTGGGACTTTGTCATATAAACTACCATTTTATATGACAAAGTCTTAGTTCAGGACTTGGACCTAAAGGGTCAGGTCTAGGTTCGATAGACCAGGACACTAGCAACTCCAGCTTTGTGTCTTCCCTCTCTCTAGGCACCCTGGCCCTGATTCATCATTTGCCACCTCACAATGAGTCTTGGTATCTTAGAAAATTTATAGAGGTAATAATTTTAGATCCTTTTCTAAATATATTCATGGATTGATTCATAGACAATAAATGATAGAATTCAGATTGAATACATCAGAGGAAACTTGGGGGTGGCTCTAATATGCGATAAGATGATTAGAGCGATAAGATGAGGGAAAGTAGACTTGGGTGGTCTGGCCATGCACAACGTCGATATAGAACGAAAACCACTTCGGAGGGTTGATTTGGTTCAAGTGAAATATTCTAAAAAGGTAAGGAGAAGACTCAAAAGGATATAGATAAAAATAACAATAGGAGATATGGTTAGACTAAAGGTATGACCCTTGATAGAGCATAACGACAAAACATGATTTATATAGCCAAATCCCAAATAATTTATATAAGGTTCAAACAACAATGATGATGATTCATAACCTTATTCTTTATAAGGCACGAGCTTACGCCTTCAAAAAAAGATACTCCTTGATCTATCTGAAAATACAGGTAGGGTCTATCTTCCCCACTAAATGACTTAAAAAAAAAAAAAATTCTATATGAGGCTCTTTGGCTTAAATATTTCTCAAAATCAAAGAAGTATTTTGGTCCCCGGATCCAATGATAAAAACATAGAGATTCAAGAGAGAGAATGAAGAGGAAGACCGTGGCATGTAGTCAACTTGGTGACGCCAATTTCCTCTCAAATACGCAATTCGTTAGAACATTTCACATTGGTTTGCTGCTACATGCCAAGATAGCGAGAGAAAAAGAAATGGGGCCAGAAAGAGAAAGAGATTGCTTACTAATTGCCTTAGAGAGAGAAAGAGACTTTTTATTATTGGCCCTTTGAAAAGTTTAGTAACATGGAGATATTCATATAGAGACTTGAGAAAAGCATCATTGGGTCAATTGTTAAGTGTAGAGAGAGGGAGAGAGAAACTTTGTTGTTAAAATGGACAAGTTGAAAGCTAGGGCAATCTTAGATCCGTCTCTTGAGAGTGACATACATTGTAAGAAAAAGGGTATGTCTTAGTCGTCTCCGCTAGATCCTGACACTATATAGAATAAAGAGAGATGATAAGTCTGACACTATATAGAATAAAGAGGGATGAGAAGTTTCTTTTTCACTGTCCCATCAACATCACTTATATCATTAGAGTTTTTAATTAACTAATTGGGGTTGACTATACGAATTTTGATCCGTCATTTTACTGTATCAAGCGTCATACTCTTAATGAGGTCATAAGTCCCCATATTTTTACTCATTATTTTCAAGCATGTCCTTTTTAAGCTACATCTTGCCTTTTTTGAGCCTTCTACTTGAACTAACTCGTACCTTTTAATAGGTAATGTATTGAGTTTACGCAACATGAGCAACCCATGTAAGTCTACTTTCTCTCATCTCATCACCTATTGGTGCCGCACCTATGTTCCCCCGAATGTATTCATTTTGAATTCTATCCTTTCATGTCTTGTCACTCATTCATCTCAACATCGTCATCTCAGCTACACTTGCCCAACATTCCGCCCCATAAAGTAAAGCTGATCTCATATTTGTCCTATAGAACTTCTCATTTAGCTTTATTAGTATGCGGCAATCACATAAAGCTATAGTTGCACATCTCCACTTTGTCCACCCAACTCTAATTTTATATGCGATACCTCCAAATAAATAAATCTTGGAGACAATTGCCACATGTATCTCCTTGGTCATGTCATCCAATTGCTTATTTTGAAGCATACGCCAATTTATGAAGTGGCTGATCTTGCCACAGAAGTAGTAAGCAACTTGTGTTTACTTTCCCTTGCTTTGGGCAGCTCTTACATTCTTCTTATCAATCTTCCCTTCTTCAATATTGGTTCCTCACACCTTGTGCTTATGCTTCTTTGTTGGTACGTTTGGTTCACGTGAAAATGCTTTTTAGAAAATCACATAAAAAATTCTCTCATGTAGTCAAGTGTGGGAATATTTTTACATCAATTAGTTGTCAATTTATCTGAAAAGATACACTAAGATTATCGATATGAAAATATTCTCATACTTGACCGCTTGAGATAATTTTTCCATGTAAAAAAATCTTCTAGAAAACATTTTCACGCAAACCAAATGTGTTACCAGATTCCCGTTAAATGTGGTGTGGTATTCATCAAGTTGGTTGGGTCTCTATTTGCACTATCGAATGATGATTTAGGAGTCCTTTTCATTGACTATGAGACTAATAAGACTGCTAGATTTCACTTTGTATCATCTAGAATTCTCGGAGATTTGTTTTGGACAATGTTAAGACTTGTAGCTCTGTGCTTAGTCTAGATTCATGGGTGACAAGGGACTTGGGACCTGGAGCTTGACGACTAGACCTGACCCGGGTCAGGGTATGGGTCCAAAAATTGGACCTAACAAGTCGTGTCCGGGGCCAACTATTCGGCTTAAATAGTGTTATTATTTAAACAATATTATTTAATTTATTAAATAAATATGACTATATAGTTTTAGTTATAATATATAAATAATACATATATTTTTTAACATAATACTGAAATATATTTTTTAAAAAAATTATTCTTGGGTGGGATCCAATCAAGTTCGGGTCCGGTCGGACTTGATCTGACCCGTTGCCACCAGTATCTAGATTACGCTCATGCCTTACATGGTTTATGTCTAAAGATATACCCTTCGCATGATTGATGTTCTAGGACTTATGCTTTGTACAAATTATGTCTCATGCTTTACATGACATGTAATTCGATCAAATGACTTACATATTCTGATTTAAGTTGGCTCATTCAAAATGTTCTACGAAATACAATTTTTTTTGATTCACATGGCTTGTAATCTATAAGTACATGTTTGATACACGTAAAAATATTTTCGTGGAAGTATTTTCACGTAAAATAACTACCCGATGTGATTAGGTGAGAGAGTTTTTTCACAACATTGTTTATGTAAAAAATGTGTTAGCACAAATTGGTGTGAAAAAACTCTCACACCACATGGAGGAGTTCTTCATATGAAAATAATTTCACGAAAATATTTTTACGTGTACCAAACATGTTATTGTTGCCCGAGCCTAATCAAGGAAACTACGTGTTTCGTGGCTCTTTATAAACCAAAAGAATTTTTAGGCGGGGATTCATAAAGGCGGTTCAATCCGATATATGAAGAACGTGATCCATAAAGTGTTCGATAACCATAGTTATCACAATTGGATCAGACCGGTGGTCCAACTAGTCGAATAGCCGACTGGTGCCTTGGCCAGTCTGGTCCAAAGTAAAAGTAAGTTTTATGAAGAATTGTTCAAAACTAACTTTTGACTTATTTTAGTTAGTCTGACCGGCCGTTTTTTGACCGTCCAAACAAAATGGGCAACTTTTTTTCTAATATATTCTATATTTTAAAATTATTATTCATATATATTTTTTAATTCTTTTGAAACCCAATCAAACCAGTTTGACCTGCCGGCAGACTCATTGGACTAAACATAACCCCTCCCTAGTTCAGTAACCACATATATACTAAAAACACTGTCATAATCCCATGCTGACTTATACGATCATTCGTGTCATGCCTCTATACCAATGGTTTAAAAAACGGATCGGTGACCCGGATCGGGCTTCCAAAAAACCGATCCGGATCGGCGAATCGGGGATCCGGATCGAGAATCGGGTGAATCGGTTAGAATAAAGCTTAAAAAAAATTCGAAAAAATTATTAAAATTCATTATAAATATTGTTTTTTAGG
>NW_006499827.1:542827-578642 GCF_000471905.2 Amborella trichopoda
CGATCATATATTACAAAGCATTCGATCATGGATTACAAAAAATTCTATCATAGGGTTAACAAAAAAAAAAAAAAAAATCGATCATGGATTACAAGAAAAGAAAACAAACATTTCGATCATGGATTACAAAAAATTCTATTATGGGTTACAAAAAACCAAAAAATTCAATCATGGATTACAAAAAAACAAAAACAATTCGATCATGGATTACAAAAAAATCGATCAAGTATTACAAAAAAATCTATCATGGATTACAAACAAAAAAAAAAAATCCGTACGGACTGGCCGATTCACTGTTCGGACTCGCCGATTCCGTACAGTGAATCGGCGATTCACTGTACAGAATCGTCTGGTTCTCTCTAGAACCGGACGATTTCCGATTTTTAAGCGATCCGGTCCCCTTTTCACGATTTCCGAGTCGAACCGGGCGAGTCCGGTTCGACTCGGCGTTTTTTAAAACGCTGCTCTATACAGTGATCGATACAATTGGCTGCGTATGTGTTCAATAACACCCCTATGGAAAGCAAGGACCCACTAGAGGGGGTGTTTGAAGCCGATAGAAAATCAATATCTCTCCCACTCACATGTGCCTCATAGCTGCACTACAAAGGATCCAGAGAAGATACGAGTAAGGACTATTATGTCGAAGACCCTGAGTACACAGTAAATTCTTTTATCATCATAGAGTCTTTTCCTAACTTTTTCCGATCAGCTATATGAATTCTGGTCCGCCATTTTACTCTTTTACCATTTTGCTTTGTATTGTCCTTAATTTTGTAATAAACGAGTATGTAAATTAACAAAGAACCTTGGGACTCTAAGAACTCCGTTAGTATATATATATATATTTATGTTGGCATTTTGCCTTGTCCCTTTTTCTCTAAGGTCCACATTTTTGTGCAAAGAAGGAGAGCCCAATATCAGTATTGCCCCTCTCCCTTTCTCTCTTCAACATTTGAATTGCTCACTCTAGGGGTTTCTAAAGCCTATTTTCAGAATGACTTTCCTAGGATACAATTTCTTACCGAGGCAAAAGGCAGTGGAACATTGATGACTGCTTAATGCCTCTCTGTTTTGCTGTAATTGAAGTTTGTTTTTGCATAGATTTTGAGGGGAATTTGCTTTGGCATTGACAGGGAATGAAAGTTGTTGCCCAAGCAAAGTGCAGAACACTGGGAAACAATGGCTAGGAAGGAGAAATGCCAATTAACCATGGTTAAGAATCACAAGAGACTGAGTCTTGAAATTGATGCCGCACGTCGGGAACAATGCTCAGTGATCTTACGGATCACGAAGAAACTTGTTCATACTTTCACAGTGGTCAGAATGAGTTTTCTGAACCTCGGCTAGCAAACAACCCAGAAATGTAGAGATGAAGTCTCAAGTGAATACAAATCACTCAGGAGCCAGCCAAATTCATAAACAAAGTCGCTCAAACAATGACTGCAGGAGTCACACTGCGATCCGATGCTCTGCAAAACAATAAACAGGAGAAAAAGGCTTGATCTTTTTCTTTTTTTTTAAGTGGATTGGGTTTATTTGGACTCAATCACATAATGTTCATGCTATCTTCGAAGTATTAGATGCCCTCGATATAGACAGTCAAGTCCTTCGGGAATATATTTTCACGATCATTTAATTGGATTGGAAACACTCGTTAAAAAATCATAAATTCGCATTCTCTTGGATGTCTTCCAGAGACTACAAAGCCCGTGACTTGTCTAGCTTTTGACTCAAATTGATGCCTTTTTACTTGTGGATCATGGAGAACAAACCTCTCAAGCAATTGATTAAAAATCAATGAGAAAATTGCTGCTTATCAATTAACTATCGCAAGCAAAACCTTGTCAGAAAAGAGGTTCCTCCCCCCCCCCCCCCCTTCCCCGGCCCCCTTTGAACAAAAATTATTTAAATTTCAAGCAAAAAAATTTCATGCTATAGCGCGAGCATATTAGCCATTTGCTCCCTCCGGTAAAACTCAATTTAAGGACAATTACCAGATCCCAAATTTTGGAGGTGTAATCTCCACGGCACAATGACCAACCTCAAAGACAAAAAAATCAACTCACAATCCCTCTGTGCCAAAAAATGGTGTATCAATATTGAATGGGAACTGTCTAATTTTTTTTTTGGGGCGGGGGGGCGCAATCTAGATGTTCAAAAACTCAAAATCTAATTTCAATTCTTGAAAATAATTATCTAGTGACTTAGATGGATTCCAAAATTTCCGATTAGAAAAATCCTCTCAAGTAGCTATTTTGCCCGAGGGAGTTGTACAATATGCTCCGGTAGGAATATATGTTATTGGTGTTCAAATTTCAATGTGAAAAAAGGAGTTTTGATCTAGGTGAAATCAAATCAACATAATCTCCTGGAGCTACAATGAAGCATGTGGAAGTGGTTGAAAAGGATGAACATATGTCACATATTGGTCGATTCTAAATACAGAGATGCGGAGGTTTAGGTATCATCAGCCGCAACTCGATCACAAAGATAGGTGGGTTTAGGTATCATCAGCCGAAACTCGATCACAGAGATAGGTGGGTTTAGGTATAATCAGCGGAAACTCGATCATTGTTGTCATAACAATGTTGAGATCGCCTGGGGTACTTATGGTCATTCTTGTTGTTCCTAATGAGTTCAGGTGGGAAATTTGAATTTAAACATTTAGAAAAATATCCTCACTCACTGATAAAGAGAGATTAATTAAATTACTGCTTTGTGATGACTAACAACAGCTAATTCCCAATTCATCCTGGTTTCAATGCAGACACCATAAACTCTGTGTAGTTTGGTTTCAAACACTACTTAATTCAGTTTAACTCCAGTAATCCTCACCTGTTTCAAAGCCATTTAAGTAGTGATGCGGCGAATCAGGGAAAACAATGCTAATTAAAATGTGCTAAAAACTTGTGCTAAATGTCATCCCGAACGTGTACAGACAAACATAGAATGCGCTAAGGACTTGAATTTTCATTCAGTGTTATGTTCAATGTCATCCGACATTGCATGGATAAACCTAGAACTAAATAGGTGAGCTGCCAACAAACAAACCGCACATGTTCTTTCTGCCTCTACACTCCTTACCTACCATGCATTTATCACATCTCCATTTTCATTAGCATTTTAAGAATGCCCATACCATCGAAAGATGCCAAACTCCGAAACTCATCTAGTTGAATTCATTAGAGATGACCTTGCAACTCACCAAACCCAACCTAGGTTATTTCGTCTAGTGATGGGCGCATTAAGAGTGAGTGCTCAACCTCCCAACAAGTTCTGAGTTTTTTCACCACATATCCAAGGACGAGGCAATAAATAATAACTTCCTCCAATATATATTGATGGCCAATGCCACAACTCGTTACTACGCCTTGAGATTGGAATTAAAATCATTTTGTCGATCAGGCAGGGTTGGGTTCCCATCACTTTGTGAGTCGACTTAAGTAGGCCTCACTCCCATCCCTTAAACTATACTCTAGATTTGGTTCCTTATCAAGACATTCAACTAATGGATCTATTAAGTAGTTCTGATTAGACCTGATATGATCTGACAATTATTACTCCATTCTCAAGCAATTATTTTAATTGTTTGTGCCTCAATTGGATATGTGGGTTACCACTAAAATCTTACCCACAGCTCGGTAAAACGCAACTTCACAATCACAGTACATCGAGATTGAAAATATAGGATGTTGAATAAGTCATTCGTCGACAAGCAAACTCTTGAGCCATTCTGCCTCTCTACTAGTAGCCTCTAAAGCAATCAACTATAATTCCATTGTAGATCTAGAGATACGAGTCCACTCCATGCTACATCACCCCCACCTAAGCTGAAGATCCATTCACTAGTATATTGGGTTTCATATAATTCAGTTTTGAAAGGTTATACATTAGCGCTTGATAAACCGAGTTGTTTCAATAATAATAAGCCCTTGATCGAGTCACTGGGGAGCAGGGGAAGGCGAAAGAGGTTATCAGAGGAGTGGTTAGAGGTTGTTGCCGGGTCGACAATCGAATGAAAGGTAGGGGCTGGCAGGTAATGGGGTGAAGCGGTCGATCAAGAAGGCAGTCGGAGATTGATTCGGAGAATAGAGAATTTAGTTAGAAGGCTGTTAAGTCTATCATTCCCTCCCTCACTGATTGACTCTTCCGGGAAATGTAGAATGGTAGGGACAACTCCAGGGGCAGGTGAGATTCTTTCTTCAGCTGCGGATGGAGAGGCGGGAGGTGGGAATCAAGCATTACTGGCCGTAATGCAGGATCGGAGTAGCAAGGAAAGGTGGATGGGTCCTCTCTTACCATTCCTATGGTTGGGAAGGAAGATGCAGTCAAGCTGCCAGGGGCAGATCTGCTCTTATGAAAGGGATATGAGAAGGGATTGAGATGGGAATTAACCCCTCAAGGAAAGTTGGTTCACCAATATAATGTAGTCCAAGATCTATGGTTCCTTTTGAGATACCTCACGACCCTATGAACCACATTCTAATGCAACTAAGCTAGTAAATCCACTGAGTTTACCAGCATTAGCAACATCGAGTCAAGTGTAGTCCATGGGTACATAAACAACCCATTGCTCTAGCACAATCTAGTTGAGGCACCGAACTACCCAGGTTCTTTCACCATGGAACATGAGGATCATATGAGGTCATATCTCGACTACGATAAAAAACGTCAAATCTCTAAAGAAAAATCTCTATATGGTGAGATTGGGTTAGAATAAATCCATTAAACTTTCTCACTATTTTGATCCCAAGTGCCTCTTCAGCTAATCTCATGTCCTTCATGTCACATTCAGAAGATAACTACATTCTTAGTCTTTGCTATGAACTATAAGTTACTTACAACTATATGCATGTCATCTACAAAGCGAGACAATTACAACATCATCTAAAACTTTAGCATAGACACAACTATCAAATTTACTAACAAAGAATCCACGAGATAGAATAACTCCATTGAAATTTTCCTGCCATTGTCTAATGCTTATTTCAGTCAATTTGACTTCACCAATTTGCACATTTTGTTCTCTTGTCCTGGCAAGATAAGCCCCCTTCCAAGCTCCATATATATCACTTCATCTGCTTCACCATTCAGGAATGTCATCTTGACATTCATCGGGCGCATCTCTAGATGGTAACATAAGGTAAGGCACTGAGAACCCAGATGTTAAGTCATTCTAGATATTGGTGCATAAGTATCAAAGAAGTCAATTCCTTACTTTTTATTGAAACCTTTAGCAAACAGTTTGGGGCCTTGAATTTCTCAATGATGTCATCCTCCCCTATTTTCCTCTAGAAAATCCACTTTTAGCTTAGAGCGTTAGAATCAGGAGGCAAATCAACCAACTTCCAAGCCCCATTAGCCAAGATAGAATCCATCTCAATGTTGATTGCTTCTTTCCATGATGGAGCATCACACAATGACGTAACTTTCCGGCAGCTACTGGGCTCTTCTTCCAAAAGGAAAGTTTGAAAAGCGTGATGAAATCAATTGGTGTCCTGGCTCTCTCACTTCTAAGTTCCAGGTCTAAGGACTGTCATGTTTCTCAAGTCTTACGTACCAGTTACATATTCATTCTCTTGTTCACCATGGAAAATATTTTCAAATAAATATGTGCTCCCCCATTCCGCAATCACATTGGATTCTAGGTCTAGAATTTGGAGGCCCTGTTGTTACTAACATACCCCAAAAAAACACATTTCAAAGTCTTGGGTCTAAGGTTGTGGGCCTCTCAAGTCACGTAGTCTCACATAAGCAAGACATCCACATAACTCCAAAAACTCTAAATAGGCTTTGTTAACTTTTTCAGAGTACAAATGGTGTGACCGTAGAATTTGAACATGGTATTCCATTCAACAAAAAGCTTCACGCAACAAATCATCTTGCCATAGATTAGTTGGAAAGTTGGCATTGATTAGCATGACATTGACAATGTATACAAGTGTAAGGTTCTTTGTTTTGGTAAAAAAGTTCTAGTGTTATCATATAAAGTAGTGACTTGGTAAATGATATTGTTCCCTTCACCGTACCTCATGAATTCATGAGACTAGTTTTCTCCACCTCAGTCACTTTGAAGCACTTTGGTTTTAAAATTCAATTATTTTCATAGTCAGTTTTGTATACTTTAAACTTTTCAAAAGCTTTATCTTTTATTCTCATCAAATGCACATAAGCATATTTTGAAAAGTCATCTATGAAAGTAGCAAAATACTTCTTGCTCCCACAAGTCTAATCCACTATCATAACCTA
Organism: Amborella trichopoda; assembly: GCF_000471905.2. The sequence continues at coordinate 549,080 of NW_006499827.1, forward strand.
GAGCTTCTTTCTACCGAGGGAACAGTTTTCTTGTGACCTTGGATTCTGCACATATCAGACAAAGTAACTTTATTAAGTCACCCTAATTTAGAAATAAATATAGGGTACATCTTGCTTAATGCATGAAAATTAACATGATCTAATCCAATTGATGGAGACGAATATAAACTGAGGAGGGGTACAACTTTCATTGTAGAGATTCAATTTCAGTGTATAATTACAAAAATAACCCTAACTGATAAACACAATTTTATTTGACAAGATTAACTTGTCGGATTTAAAAAACAAGCCTAAATTAAGGAAAAAGGCTGATACAAGGTTTTTTTGGACCTCGGGGTAAGACATACAACTTCAAGGGTGAGGACCTTCCTAGACATGAACGAAAGTTCTACCATCCCTTCACCTAGTACTTTGACAAGACCAAAATTTCCCATGTATACACAATACTATTCCCTATAATTTTGTCGGTATTAAACATGTTGTTGTTGCAGGTGATGTCTTTAGTCTCACCTCCGAGTAAACAAATCATCATTAGAGCTTTTTCCCAACTATTTGGGGTCGACTACAGTCACTACACAAATCCTAATCTGCCATTCTGCTCTATGACGGATCATACACTTAGTGAAACCATAAGTCCCATATCTATTCTTGCTACTTTCAACTATGTCCTTTTGGGATTACCCCTTGCCCTTTTTTAGCCTTTTACTTGAACCAACTTGCACCTCCTAGCAAGTACTGTACTGGGTCTGCACTTCACATGCTCAGCCCACCTAAGTCTACATTATCTCATCTTATTACCTATTGGAGCCACACCTAAGTTCTCTCGATTGTATTCATTTCGGATTCTCTCCCTTCTTGTCTTGCCACTCATCCATCTCAACATTCTCATCTCAACTACACTCATCTTATGGGTATGTTGTTTCTTGACTACCGAACATTCTGCTCCATTGGTATGCGGCAATCACATAAAACTCTGGTTACATATCTTCACCTTACGCACCCAGCTATAATTCTATGTGCAACACCTCCGAGTAAACAAATCTTCGAGTCAATTGCCACATATATCTCCTTGATCATGTCAGCCTCATCCAATTGCTTATTTTGAAGCATACACCGATTTATGAAGTGGCTGATCTTGACACCACAGTAGTAAGCAACTTGTGTTTGCTTTCCCTTGCTTTGGGGAGCTCTATCAATCTTCTTTTGTATATTCCATTCTTCAATATTGGTTCCTCATACCTTGTGCTTCTGCTTCTTTGCTGCTCCTTCCACATGATGGGTCCTAGTCAGACCTCTCTCTGACTTTTGGTCTTGGAGTTGAAGCTCCTCTATATTGAGGTGTGTCATAAGCTCTTTAAGGGTTTATTGTTTAGGTTTCTAGCATCAAAAAAGGTTGTTTCAACAAAAGATTGTTTCAACCCATAGACAACACATAGACTACCTTGGGGGTGGTCAGCAGGAACAAAACCATCTACTGCCATTGCGTGAAATTTTGCCCTACCGAAATTTTGCACTGCCAGAGCCTGATCAATATTCAAAGGGTTTGAAAATGTCCCTCTTCTCTAATACTTCGAAACTATTGGCTTTAGGATATTTCAAAGCCTAATTACAAAATTATTGACATGACAATCTTTACCGAGGCGGTAAGTACCATGGCAAAGATAACTGCAAGGAGAATTCACCCTCGTTTGGGCTATGATGAACACTTACTTTGCACAGATTTTAGGGGCCTCATGGGTACTTGGAGATGCATGTCCCAGGGATAGGCTTCTCCTGGAATTGGCATGTTGTTGGGATAGGGGTGTATATTGTTGGGATAGGCTTCCAGGCATGTCCTTGCCTGGAAGACGTGTTTCCCAAAAATTCCTTACTGCCACTCTTTTAATCTCTGTCCCTTCATTTAATTTTCAGATTTCGCAATAAACTTTCCATTTTCATTCCAATCTTCAATATTGTTTTTCTTTTTTAGAGAAGTTTACTGGTATTGAGTATAAGAAGTAAATATACAAAAAAATGACCCCTTGATAGGGTTGTATGTCACAAGAAGGTGAGGTAGATAACAAAAATTCTATACATTCTCATGGTGGAAAAGATCAAGACTAAAGCTATAAACAAAAAACTCAGAGAGACCCATTCCCAGGGGGTGTGCTGCTCCACCTTTGGCAAAGCGTCCGCCACGAAGTTGGCTTCATGCCATATGTGGGTCCAGGAGACATGGATTTTGGCTAGTGATGTCGAAAATCTCGTCGAATAAGTGGGCTAGCCTCCAGGGGTGGTCGGCAGAGCCCAAGGCCCAAGAGATGATAGATTTGGAGTCACCCTCAATGGCAAGTTGGTTGCCCCATTCAGGTCTATAAGCCTGTAAGCATTCGAGTAAAGCACTGGCCTTGTTGTGCTGTTATCGGCCAAGCCAATGGATTTAGATATGGCAAAGCACCTGCCAATTGGATCAGAAATCCGAAGAGGAGTAGGCCTTGAACCTTTTGTGATTCTTGCTCCAAAAATCGACCATGGTGACACTTTTTTCTTTGTGCTGCCCTGATTAGCAGCTCTGTCTTCCGAAAATTTTGTGATTTCGTTCAATCCAAATGGACCACAGGGTGGCTGAAACCGAAGCCTTCCAGAGGATTGTCCCTTGTTTAGGCCAAGGGAGGAATTGAGAGAGGTTAAAGAGGCCGGGGACAGACTGTGGAGTGACCCAAACCCAGCCAGAAAGTTGAAGAAGTTGCCCCCAAATGAATTGTGCGACGGGGAAGTGGAGGAATAGATGCGCATTCGTCTCCTCAGCACATAAACACATGGGACATCGAATAGGGAGTGGTACACCAGGCCTTAGCAGCTGATCCACTGTGAGCACCCTTTGATAGATGGTAAGCCAGTTAAACACCTGCAATTTTCGTGGAACGAACGTGGACCATGCTTTGGCCGCAAGAGGGAAAGGCCAGGGGGGTTACGAGATGATGCTGAGACCATATAGCAAGAGGCCACAGAGAAACTGCCTGAAGAACTGGGTTTCCAGATGAGTCTATCTTCGCTTGTGAAAGGGAGATAAGTGGGTTGCAAAAGGGCATGGAGTTGGTGGAACGACCCTAATTCTTGGTCACTTAAAAAGCATCTGAAAATGGGTGTCCAAGCGCGAGGGTGGCTAGATTGGGGAAAGTAGTCAAGGACAGAAGCTTCTCTATTTGTAGCAAGGAGGAAAAGGTCGAGGAAAGAGTCCCTCGAGGGGTGTGACCTACCCAAAGGTCATTCCAAAAAAGAGTTCTATACCAGCTCTAGGGAGGATTTGATGCGTTGGCCTTGAAAAGTTCATAGCAGCAGTTAATGGAGCGCCAAAAACCAGAAAAGAGGCTATTAACTGTGAAAGTGGGCATCCATCTAGAAAAATTGATGCGATATTTTCAGGATAGGACATCTTGCCAAAGATGACCCTCTTGAGAGAAAAGGCGCCACCACCATTTGGATAAGAGAGCAGAATTGGAGCCTCTCAAACTCCGGATGCCCAGGCCACCCGAGCTTTTCGGCCTGCATACCTTCTCCCATGCAACTAAATGGTATTTGTTGGCCGAGCCTTCCCCGACCAAAGAAAATTCCTCATTAAGAAAATTCCTCATTAACTATTCTAGTCGGGCCGCAATCAAGGCCAGGATGTGGAAAACAGACATTTGGAAGATGGAGACGTTTAATAAGGTTGCCTTAATGAGCGTTATTCTCCCAAAGGAAGTGAGATAACGACCCTCCCAACCAGCAAAACGTCGGTCGAACTTGTCAATGATGTGTCCCCAAAGGTTTTTCTTCGGTTTTCCTAAGCAAAGGGGTAGGCCGAGATAGAAGGTCGGCAAAGATTCTACCCCGCACCCCCACAACTGTGCAAACTGTGTGGTGAGCTTCCAAAGCCACCCCCCATCATCTTGCTTTTGTTCAAATTCACTTTGAAACCTGTGGCTAGCTGGAATTCTTTGAGAGGATAAGAGTAGAGATTGGACTTGTGGTTCCGAGGCATCACCGAAAACCAAAGTGTCATCGGCATATTGGAGGTGGGAGATGGCGAGACTCCCGTTGCCAACTTTGAAGCCATCCAACATGCCATGGATGTAAATTCTTTCAAGGGACCGGCTGAAAACTTTGGCAGCTATAGCAAAGAGGAAAGGAGATAGGGGGTCTCCTTGGCAAAGACCTCTAGAGGATGAGAAAAAACCTTTGGCGAATCCATTGATCAAAATTGAGAATTGGGCACTTTGAAATACAATTCCTTATCCATGATCTCCATTTTTGACCAAAACCCATTCGCCTAAGAGTTTCATCCAAGACATCCCAATCCACATGGTCGTATGCTTTCTCCCAGTCAAGTTTGACAACCAACCCCGAGACCTTTGCAAGGTGGCGAGAATGGATACATTCATGAGCTATAAGAGCCCCATCAAGAATCTGCCAGTCTTTGACAAAAGCACTTTGGTTTTGAGAGATGACAAAACCCATCACCTCTCTCAATCAAGTAGCCAACACCTTGGATAGCACCTTGTAAGAGCTATTTAATGAGGCTGATGGGTCGGAAGTACTTGATTTACTCGGCCCCTTCAATTTTGGGAATGAGTGCAATGAAAGTTGCATTCATGGCCTTGTGCACGATGCCCCTCTCATGAACCTCACGGAAGAAAGCAATAAAATCAGGGCGCATGGTCTCCTAGAAGTGTTTGAACACGGCTATTGGGAAGCAATCTGGTCCCAAGGCTCTGTCTTGCCCTAAGTCTGTTATGGCCTTCACAATTTCTGCTTCAGAAAAGGGTCGTTCAAGCCAGAGGCTCTATCAAAGGTGATGGTTTGGAAGGACAGATAGGGCATCCTTGGACCTTCAATATTGTTTCTACTTTGATGAAATGCTTATTCATCATTTTCTTTTCTAATATCTACCACTAACAAGGAATGTAATTCCATACAAGTTTTGGCCCAAGCAAGAATAAAGTACCAAAAAAAAAAAGGGGGGGGAGGCTAGAACTGAGAAATCTCAAGTTACTGCCACAAAAAATAGCGGGGAATTTCGAGTCCAAAAATCTTCTCAAGACTAATGCCACTCCTCAGGAATGATGCCGAATGACCATTGAGACAACCGAGAATCTTGTTTACAGTTGAGTGTCCAAGTTTCATAAGTTAACTGAGGTCAGAATGAGATTTTTGGGTCTCAGGAATCAAGATTGCCCAAAATTTAAGACATGAAGTTGCAACTGAGTGAAAATGATTGAGAAGCCAAACCCACTCTTAAACAACATCAATGAAATAGTGGTAAGCCAGAATTGCACTATGAACTATACTCTTCAGAATAGCAAACACAGGAAAAAAAACTTCATATTTTAAAACAAGGTGATTGCTCTTCAACTTAACCCAGAGCCAAAAGATGCTTCCATTGTCTTCAAAGCATTAGACACCCTTGATGTAGACTATTGTAATGCAATCATGTCTACGGCGAATATACAGCAAAGATAAAATTAGGCCGACAGAAGTACTCATCAAATAACTCATAAAGTTGACTCTTAAGAACCTTCTAAGGACAACAAAGCCCAAAAATTATCTGCCTTTTAGGTAAGACTGATAGGGTATCACTCAAGGATCTCAGAAAAGTAAATTTCTCGTAAAAAGGATAAAAAATCAATAAAAAAACTGCAAGTTGTCAATTAACATGACTCACAGGAGAAGTGTTTCGCCTCTTGATAAAAAATTTCGATACGGAAAAAAGTTGTTCTTTTTATGAAGGTTAGAATCACTTTTAATGTTCATTTCGTATAGCGACAATGGAGCAGCTGGGAGTGGTTGAAAAAGTCAGATCCATGTCACCAATATGTTGGCGCAAAGCATGAAGTCTGTTGGTGATAGGCATCATAAACACACCCAATAAACACAATTTTTCAGTGTACTTGGGCAAGACATTTGAACTTAACTTAAAAAACTACCCTAACTAATAAACATAGCAACTTTGATCAAATTACCCATCTATTCTGATCAAACACAGGATACCCCTCAATTCTTCAACGTTAGAACCCACACTCCTTAAACCCTGTTTAAGTTGGTTTGAAAACATCAATCAATCACCCTGTTTAAGTTGGTTTGAAAATATCAGTCAATCAAGCTTAATTACATTTGTTTCTTACTTTTCATGTTGCCGTTGACATTGATCTCACTATAACATCCCATTGATTTCTCTTCAAAAGTATCGTCTCTCCATGACCATCAGCTAGCGTAATCCCTAGAGTTTTAGATGCAAGCCACATCCCACCAACTAAATCCAAACCGTAAATTCAAATAAAGCAAACATCAGGGGTATCAGTTCAGACACCATTCATTAATATGCCCCCTGAACACAAGACATCAAACGATACTTCACAAAAGAAGCACCCTAAAACTCAACTAGGACCATCTTTGAAATATCAGCTTTTAAATTCCTCTTTCAAAGAATCAGGTGAAGTTCTTGAATTAAGTAAAAATGCTTAACCTTCTCCATGACCCATTGAAATTCTTGAATTAACTACAAATGTTTAACCTTCTCCAAGACCTTTTCCTTTTTGAAACTGGCCTTTTTCTTTACTTTCCAACACTGAACCAAATTGCTGCTCAATTTTCACACATCATTTTCAACCAAAATGTGATCTCTTCTTAATAGAAATGGGTAATGGACAAGTGATATAAGGAACATACTTTTACAGAGTCAAGTCAAAAGGATTTTATCCAAGGCCTGACCCAGCCTGCTCCTTGCGTGGTGCATCAGCCTTTACACGTGGCGGCCTCAATATGCGATCAATGAGACCATATTCCAGGGCTTCTTGAGAGGTAAAACGCTTCATCCGACTAAGATCTTTGTTAATCTGCATAATCCACATTCATATGAGAGAGAGAGAGAGAATGCTCAGAGCCTTAAAAACCAAATCTTTTTATAGGAATTCCAAAAGAAATCCACAAGCCTGTTTGTCATAATCAAAGAATACATTTGTAACTCTCAAATTTGAAGTAACTTGTTCGAAATTGATCATTTGACAATAAATAAATATATGTTTCTTATATATGGCATGTGAAATAAACTCTTAGTGTCATTTTGCAGAAGTGGAGTACTATAGACAGATACAGACCCATCAATTGAAATCAGTTGCAACTATCGCTGAATGCAACAATAAAACAAATTGAATTCAGCGGTGCATTTTCCCATTTAATTAGAGAGACCAAAAAGTAATAACAGAGATACATAGGGTCATCATGTACTGCTAGCTGTATGCAACAGATAGCTCATACATGTTGCATACAGCTCATACATGTACCCGAAAGGAAGAGAAGATCGATCAATCTATAACAATATAGTATCACAATTGCAACAATCAAGAACATGGTCCAATGACGAATGGGAAGATGGACAGTATTGAACTGGTCTCCAAACAAACTTGGTTGAATCTTTTCACCGACAAACCTGTACAGCATATCTCAAGTCATGTCATCGAAGTGGCCCTAGAATTTCATTCTTGACTATTTTATGCACTGTCCCAAATTCTGCTTTAAGACTTGAAATTTAATAAGCTGAATGTCTTAGAAGAAAAACTTCCTCAATGTGACAACCAGTAGCTGTCTTCCCTTGAGCTATCTTCAGCTGCTTGTCCTGGCCCCGTGCTTCGCTACCAGGTGGACTGTGTAGTCCCTTTGCCTATTTTCTCTCTCTCCCTCCATTTCTATTCTGTCTCTCCCCCCCCCCCGCCCCCACCACACACCCCCCTTCTCTTTCTCTCTAACTTTTTTCTCTTTTTGGCCCATTTCTCTCTATTCTCTCTGTTTCTATCTGTCAACTTCTCCCTATTTTCCTTTGTGATTTACTCCCTCTATTACTCTTTCTAGAATATACTTCACTGCTCTTTCTAGAATATACTTCACTGCTCTCTCTCTCTCTCTCTCACACACACACACACATATCTGTATTGTTTCTCTTTTCTGTTTTGTGAAGTTTCCCCTCCACGTTGTTCTGCTTATGCATTTGTTAGTCGTTAGTCAGTGATCCTAGAATAAAATCAGGCTTCCAAAAACTTCGAAACAACATGAAAATATGATAAATGATTTCAGCAAAGCACATACTAGATGTGTCGATCTTGAGATGGATGAAGTTAAAAATCTTAAGAAATCTGGTTATCTACATACTAGTTACTATTGTCCAATATGCAGTGGTAAAACAAAAAAGCGATCAGACAGCTATAATTTGATGATGAACTTCATGTTGTAATGGTTAATCAAAATAAATAAATAAATAATTCAACAACAATTCAAACAAGCAAAGGAAAACAGGAGGCAGGTGGCTGCATGGACCATTTTCTTGCAGAAATAAGATAAATATGGAGAATAATATGTTCAATATCATGTGGAAATAAATAGTCAGCAAGATGCAAAATTCAGTAGAACCATACTTTTTCAATAGGCTGTCCAGTTTTCAAAGATAACTCGTGAAACAAGTAATCTCTAATTCTCAATAGCTCATCAGCCTCATTCTTAATATCATCAGCCTGACAAAGCAATATTAAAGACAATCCATAAATTTACAATTTCCAGTGAATGATATACAATCTACTTAAAATAGGTAATGCCTAGAGAAAACAGCAATTTACTTCATTACCTGACCACGAGCTGCCCCAGCAGGGGACTGCAATGCCATCCTTGAAAGGGGCATGGCAAGACGGCTTCCCTTTATAAGACACAAACACAATAAATAATTATTAAAATCAAATTTAAAATTCATAGAGATTGATAAAGCAAAACGAAATTCATGACCCAAAAAAAGGGCATCCTACACAGAGAATTTGATGAATCACATGCAAGGAATTGTGCAAGGAATGTGCATGTGTCAAACCTTGTCTCCCGCTGCAAGAAGAAATGCTGCAAGGTTATAAGCATAGCCCACACACTGCGTTCCAATGGGGCTTTGCAAGCTTTGCATAGTGTCATAGATAGACATGCTTGGGGTAAGCTGCAAACGAATACTCTTAATACATCGAAAACAGCAAGGCACAATGTAAAGGACAAGTTTGATAAAAAGAACTCGATAAATATAGTGATACTTCAGATAAAGGGAAACAGTGAGCCAGAAAACAGAAGAATAACTCACATCACCACCTGGACCATTAATATACAAATACATCTTCTTGGAAGAATCCATGCTATCCAGGTAAAGCATTGTGGCCAGTATCTGATTGCTAAATTCCTCATCAATATGTTGCCCAATGAATATCACCCGCTCCCTATACTGCAAGTCAACAGTTCTATAAGTATCACATTTCATTAAATAAAGATGGGCAGCTCAAGGAGCTTCCCTGTTTGCATCTCATTCAAACAAGCTAGGAGAATTGTAGGCCACTTACAAGAGCATTCCATAGATCAACCCACTGCCAAGTTCCTTCACCAGGAGTTCTATAAGGCACTCTCGGTGTTCCAATGGGCATCATACTGACACGTGCACGGGTTGCTTTCTTGTTTGAGAGTCTGGAGAGAGAGAGAGAGTCTTTACAAATGGAATATCAATTTGAATAAAAATACAAAAGTACATTAATAGCAAAGTAACAAGGCAGCATTTGAGTAGTATTTTTTCTCTCTTAAAGATCTTTTCTGGAAAATACACATGGAAGAAAAAAGTCACCACACAAAAACTCCACAGTGAACATAGGAATTATCTTTCCATCTGATCTTCCACAAATTTATATAGGAGCCTTGGGGGATGAAATAAGCTTCTTTGTGCCATGCCAACAAAGGAGAACAGCTGGACAAAATGCCAACAAAGGAGAACAGCTTGACAAGTTTGTCCACATTTATGTCTAGGAAATCACACAAATTATATTCAAATTGATGAAAAATTCTTATTGCAGATTCGACAGTCTTATAAAAAAATTGTGATACCAAGTGGCACATTGTCTTAAAAATTGTCCTTCAGGCCATTGTTACTCCAACACTCACAATGGAGGCTGGTGTCACGTATGGACATGTGTCCACACATGACGCACAACCCCCGACACTTGTTGACACTCAACAACACTCGGTATCCTATCAACACTGTAAATAGGGGGTGTCTTGCATTTTTGTACATAAAATGACTAAAGTTTTATGTGTTAAGAGCTTACTCTTATCATGCATTTTTGTACATAAAATACCTAAAGTTTTATGTGTTAAGAGCTGACTCTTATCATTCAAAAAGTGTGGTTCAATTCCCATGGTTTGCGACACTTTTGCCTCCTTTTTTTGTCCTCGATCCTCTTTTTCTTTTCTTTTTTGAATATGTTGACTGTTGTATTAAGTAATAAAGAGATTTACAACCATGAGCATATACAAAAATAGACAACCCAGGTTGTAGGTGCCCTGTACAAAAACCCATTTAGGGCCCAAAAAATGCTCTACACAAGATCAGTGAAAAGAAGATAACAAGAATGGGGACCACATGCTCAAAAAATTGCCAAGAATCCCCGTGGTGGAGCTAAATCTTGCTCCTTCCCTAGCTAGAGCGTCGGCAGCCGCATTGGCTTTTCCCCTGGGTATGCCTCCAAGTGATGCACGTATCCTGCATATCTATGAAATCTCATTGAAGATACGGTCGAGTCTCCAAAGGCAGGGTGCAGAGCTAGAAGCTCAAGCAATGAAATTTCTGGATTCACACTTGGCTACCAATTCCAAACTCCAGCTGGGATTGAATTTTCAAAGGCCCTCTAGGAGGGCAAGAGCCTCCGCAGCGGGACAATCCGTAAAACCAATAAGGAGGGAGAAAGAGAGAAGGACAGTGTCATTGATGTTTCTAAACATGCCCCCAATGCAGGATGGTCCTGGGTTGCGCAGAAAGCAACCGTCAAAGTTTAGCTTAGTTTGGCCACATTTGGGAGGTCTCCACATAGATACACGTGAGATCCTTATGGGTCTCAAGTTCAAAGTTCAAAAGGGCCTGCCAATTGTGATGGAAATCAGTATAGGAGAAATCTCTTAAAAGCTTGTGATTTTTGGGACAAGAGGAGATGAGGGTTCTGACTCTGTTAATCAATGTAGGGATTGTGGCTCTCTCCACCCTGAAATTATGTTGTTCCGTTCGAGCCAAATATCCCAATGTGGCGACTATTGAAGCCTTCCAAAGGAAATAGCCTGACCTAGGCTACAGGGTGCTGAAGGGGGGTCACCCGGGACCAATTGAACAGACGGAGTAGGTCGCTCCATAGGGCTGAAGCAATGTCACAGTGGTTGGAAGAGATGTTTGTTGGTTTCTTCAGTTTCGAAACACATGGCACATTTATTGGCTAATGGGAGGCCCATTCTCTAGAGTTGATCGACGGTTAAGGCTCTTTCATAAAGGGCAATCCAGCAAACGACTTGAATCTTGGGTGGAATGAAGAAGAGCCAAGCTTTAGCGAAGCAGGAAGGGTAGGTGGCGGCATGATCATTAGATAGAAGAAGGCCACAGAAAATAGGACCACATAATAATGCTTCCATGGGAGTCAAAGCCTTCTCCAACTTTCCCGACAACATGGTGTCCACCATGTCACTATCACTAGCTGAATGTAATAAAAGGGAAGATCAAATTATATGTATAATCATGATATTCCAGTTTTTGGTTTTTTTTTTTTATTGATCGATTCTCGCCTGGAAGAATCAGTCAAATGTTCAATCTGGATCAGGTTCCCAGATGGCCGGTTCATTCAGCCGATCCGGGTTTTAAAACACTGGCAACAACAATACATCAGCTGGCAATCATTTTAATCATCGAACATGATTGGAGTACCTTGAATTGAGGCTCTGCTGAACTCTCTCATGAAATTCAACAGCCAAGGTGGATTTTCTAACAAAAAGAGGTCCTGCACAAACTAGCAGCATTTAGCACTTTCAAGATTGCTTTAAATAACAATTACCCAAATATGTATGTTCACAGTAATTGCGAAACAACACAAGAAAATAAATATCATAGTCCATCAATAAATGATTTGTTGCAAACTGTTATTGCATAAAGTTGCTTTGATTGCTTTGTTGGGAGGGGATCGCTACTAGTAGTCATTAGTCTTAGAGTGGGAACAGATTAGGAAGTTGGCTAAGTGATTGTAGGAAGTAGCAGTCCTTATTAGTTGCCATCAATTCATTTGTAAATTGGCCTGATATCAATGTTGTGACATGGATGGTTGAGCTTTGTCGACCATATATTGGTCATCCGGCCTCGGATTGGCCTGATTTTTTACAGGTAACCTCGGTGCGATTTGGATTAAAAATTGAAAGGTCATATTACCATTTTGGGCTAGTTTGACAAGAGTTTGACCGTGCCTCCATCTGGCCGGCTGATTGCTGATTTGGACATGATTGGGCTGATATCTTTATCTTTTGTGGCAAGGAGCTTTCTTTTATCATGTTAAGGGGATTTTCGTCTTAGGATTTATTCAGAGGCCGGTTTTTACCATTGTAGCTATTTTCGATGGTCCCTGCAGTATACCTGTAGTTATTGTGATGGGAATTTATTTGGCTAGACATCACGACTTTTTTAGTCCGGATTTTTTAAATTTGAGACAAAATACCCCGAAACAGGATGTCCCCCCTCTCAAAAGGAACTTTTCTAATGACTAATAAACTTTCACCCTTGGAGTCCCTTCTGTTATTGTATCACGATCCCATGAAAATGGTTAACTTTATGATACAGAACCATACACTAATTAGATCACAGCAGTTGATGAAGAGGAACTACCTTGATCAATACATTTTTTTTGACATTTGATCACCATGTCTTACTTGAAACTTGGAAGCATAATCCATTGAAACATCCACCAAGAAAGTAATCTTAACTGGACATGCATATATAAAAAGTCCTAAAATTGCAGCCAAGCATCCAAAAGTAATCCCTGTCCATTATTTTATTCTTTGTACAAGGAGTTTGCTTTTAAACCTTTCTTATTCCATTATGAGGTAGAAATTTGCTCCGTGCTAATTCATTCTATGCAAAAAAGCAATAAAATGCAGTATTAATAGCGTGAAATTCACTATCGAGCGATAACAAGAAAATGCTGCCTGGTTCCTTTGAAATGATGGATATTTCCCTGTCAAAAAGGGATTCAATTCCTAACACGCGTGATGAAAAATTCTGGTAACATATAATGTAATTAAGAATGGATTCATGTTGATAGAAACACAGAGCTCAAAAATTCAATAAACATGAGAAACATTATGATCGAGTTTCATCCCCATCTAATTAATAGAAAAGACTGAATGAATGCATGAATGAATAAAAAACAACGTATAAAGAAAATGAACAAAGACTGTAAGACCGAAAAAAAAAAAAGAAAAATCTCATTATCTTCATATCAAATACAGTAAATAAAGAACAATCACAAAAATAATGCCTACAAAAGCGTACCTGATGATTGGTACCTTAATCCAACAAACACCTTGCTGCTACAACTGGGAAGTAATCAAACTATTAGGGTTTTTCAATTAGCATGCAATTGAGAACAAATTGCCACAAAAACCCAGAAACATAAGATAACAAACCTTAGAGAAGGTTGAGATTCACTGGTAAGAGGATACAGACAAGGCGAACCAGTAGATTGGAAAGCAACAGTCATCTTTTCCAGGCGGCAAGAAATGGAACCTGCTCAAAGCTCCAAATCAGTGAGAGAGAGAGAGAGAGAGAGAGAGAGACCTAGGGAGAGAGAGCATCCAAGAATACTCGAGAGAGAGAAACAAACGATGCATACAAAAAAGTTTACTCGGGAACTCACTTCCAGTCCTTAGGATAAGATTACGGACATGGTTTCTGTGAATCCATGTAGAAACGAGTCCCCTCTTAAAAATCTACGTTTTAGATGGAATTTTGGACCTATTTTTTTTAAGGACATTAAATAGATTTTAAATTTAAAATATACTAATTTATGAAGAAAAAATTAAAAAATAAAAATAAATAAAAATACTAAGTTATGAATATCTTGGTGGACACAAATGTAGAAATGTCCCCTGACGCATGGAACAATTTTTCAAAGATAAAAAGGGTTGGGCATTTTGTATCAGGTGAATTTGATTAAAAGAATAATGATCAAAATTTACCCCTCTCATTCGATTAAAATGATAAATATCTATATTGTATAAAATTCAATAATTAAAATGAGCGCACTTTCAATATCTTGAGTCAATAATCCAATAAAATAGAGAGATTGATGAATATGTTGCTCATATAATTAGATATGGGTGGGCGAAGTGGAGATGTGCAACCATAATTTTTATGTGATCGTTACATGCCAATTAAGCTAAAGGGTAAGTTTTTTAGGACAGCTATAAGACCAGCTTCGCTATATGGGAATGAATGTTGGATACTAACAAATAATACACCCAAATAATGAGTATAGCGGAGACGAGGATGTTAATAATGGATGAGTGGCAAGACAATAAATGATAGAATTTGGAATGAATATATTCGAAAAATTTTAAATATAGCACCAATAAGCGATACGATGAGAGATAATAGACTTAAGTGGGCTGGTCATGTGTGGTGCATACCCAAAATAGCATTCGTTAAGAAGTGTTAGTTAATTAAAGTGAAATGTTCAAAAAGGGCAAGGGATAAGCCTCAAAAGACATGGTTGGAAGCAGTAAATAAAAATATGGGGACTTATAGTCTCACTATGGATATGATTATTAATATAGCAAAATGACAAACCAAGATTCGTGTAGCGGACTCTAATTAGTTGAAAAAAAGCTTTGACGACAATGATGATAGAATAAAATTCAATACAATTTCGATTATGAGAAAACCTCATTCAAAGTTTATAAGAGAGTGAAAGAAAGGGTATCCCCATTCAAAAAAAGGAAAATGGTTTGATAGGGCGGCAGCCTTATTAAAATATAACTTCATAACTCATAAAAAATTGCAAGTCAAGCGTTGGAAAACCTTTACGTTGATGGTCTCGACTTTAACATTACGGTTGTGAAAAATATAATCAGGATTTCAAGCTTTAAAAATAGCACAGATTGTAACAAATTATCTAGACCATTCATTTTGCTTTAAAAATAAGTGTTTACATATCCACAAGATGTGTACCATGTTTTAACTTTCAAATCTTATTGTTGGTGTTGGAAATTGATTTTAAAGCCATTATAGAGATTTTCGTCACCAAAAGTACTTTTTGGATGAAAATTTGAGGTGAGGCAAAAAAAAAAAGGATAAATTTTATATAAGTGAAAGGCTCTAAACAATCAAATTAATACGCACCTCAAAAATTTCACTAGAAGAGGTTGATCATCTCGACCTCAAGATGCATGGACATGAGAAAAAAAAATAGATTTAACGTTTTGGAAATAGTGCATCTTGTAATACATTTTTTGATCGTCAATTTTCAAGATTTTCATAGATCTGATTTATCTACTTTATTTTGTAAGCTTTAAATTTTATAATTAGATATGAAAATATATTTGAAGGTCATCACAAAGATTTTAAGTATTGAAACCACATTTCTCGAACTATTTGAAGGTGCGATTTACTTTGATTGTTTAGAGCCTCGGTTCTATACAAACCGCACCCAAACAAAATTAGATGAAGATTCTAAAAAGCCTACGCTTTATAAAAACCAAATACAACCTTATCTCAAATCCTCATATGGAAAGCACTTCCAGCAACAAATATTTCCATGGTGACTCTAAAATCAATTTCTAATACTAACAATAAAATCTGAAACGAAAAAAATTGTATAGATCTTGCGGATCTATGAGCACTAATTTTTAGGGTGAAATAGATGGTTTATACAATTTTTTAAAATATACATCATTTTTAAAGCTTGAAATCCTAATTCATTTTCACAAACATAATGTTCGAGATGATCCATGTAAAGGTTTTCCAATGTTAAATTGCAATTTCTGATGAGTTATGAGGTGAGACTTTACTTATTTTGAAGGGTGCGGTTTGTATAGAGTCGAGGCTCAAAACAATCAAATTAGAGTCCACCTTCAAATAGTGTCGAGAATAGTGGTTTTAATGCTGAAAATATGTGTGATAACCTTAAAATATATTTTTATCTTTAATTATAAAATATAAAGCTTAAAAAATAGTGTAAATCAAGCATATATGTGAAAACTTGAAAATCTTGAAAATTGACGGTCCAAAAATGCATTACAAGCTGCTTATTTCTAAAACTTGAAATCCATTTTTTTTTATGTCCATGCATCTTGATACTGAGATGATCAATTTGAGGATATTTGGGCATCAAAACAACATCTTCTAGTGAAATTTTTTAGGTGGGCTCTAATTTAATTGTTTAGAGCCTCAACCCTATATAAACGTTTTTTACCCTATCAAATCATTTTCCAAAAAATATTGTCTATTTCGTGAATGTATAGGATATTTTACGTCTTAATTTATGGTGTTATAATGTGCATGGAATATTGGTAAATGACAATGAATAATTGTTTCATGTGGGCTAGAATGCATTTCTACAATATGTGGTCCAAAGGTATAAAGCTTCCATATTAACACATGGATGCCAATAGATGGTCCATCTAAAAACAATTGCAACTAATGGTCCAAATGTTTTCTTGATATAATTATTATTTATAGTTTTCAATTTTTTTTCTCATATTCATAATCTCTATGTTAAAGAATATATATTCTCTAAAAATTAGGACCAAATTATATTTAAAAAATATGTTTATTGCCAACCTCGCAGTTCTACAATATGCGGGTTTGGTGGCGTATGCAGACGTTATTTCTTGATTTGGGCCCTTTTAATTTCTCTCTTTCTATCTCTTAAAATTTGACGTGCTTTCTGCTTCCACTCTCTCTAGACGCTCGCCTCGACCTGCATCTTTTTAGGTGAGCTTCCTCTTCCATGATGAATATCTAAAATGCTATTGTATTGGGTTCTTTTTCATTTTCCATGTTCTATTTGTCTTCTTCTTCTACTTCTTATTCTTCTTTTTCTTTAGATTCTGGTGTTTGGAGTTTCAGTGTTTAAAAAGGGGCTTCTTATTTTTCCTTTGTTCTTTTGCTGTTAATGGTGTTTCGATGACGTATTAATACAATGGTTTAGGTGATTTTCCTGAAGGTTTGGAGTTTAAATTTTTGGGTTCACTTTTTCCTTTTTGATTTGAGGTGGCATCAAAGCTTTTTGAGCTAATGAACTGATATTGACTGGCAATTTTTCTGGCAATTTTTCCTTTCTTATCAGTGTTCAAATCCATTTGCATCCTCTCTCTCTCAAATGGCAAATCTCGACTTGCTTCTGTTCAAACCCAAAACGTGCCTTTCTTCAAACACATGGTGTGGCCTAAGAAGAATAACTCTGACAGACTCCAACACCAGAACCCCAAATCCTCTCTCTCGAAATCATCTTCTTTCTCTCATTCCCTCCTCTCTCGACTCTCGGAGACAATCCAAAGCTCCGTCTATAACCTGCACATACAAAACCCAACTTTGCAACTGTAGCCCAATCCCATTTCCTTCTCACTCCACAGGCCTCACCGTCTGTTTCTCCCTCCAAGCCCCCACAAAACCATTACTGAAAAACTTGCAGAGAAATCTTCAAGTTTCAGCTGGTCGAAGCAAGAAGAAACCTGGTGGTCCATCAACTGGTCGTATAGAGGGAAATGCAGAGGTCCGAAGAGAAGCAAGAAAAGCATCAAGAAGAAGAGCAAGGAGAACGGTTGATAAACTCTTCTTTAGAAAGAAGAATAGCTCTGGTAAAAACTCGGCTGATGATTTCACTGAGGAAGAGCTCGAGATGATAGGCTTGGGCTATGATAGGATGGTTCGCTTCATGGACAAAGATGACCCCAATTTGCGCCACCCTTATGACTGGTACAAATATGGAGAATTTGGGCCCTTTTCATGGCGAGGCGTAGTGATTGGAGAACCAATTCGAGGTAGATTCTCTGATGAGAGAGTGAGCATGTTTGGCTCTGTAAAAGACCATGAAGAGTGGGAGAAGATTGAACAGTTTGACATGGCTACAGAATATTCGAGGCGCCTTGGCACCATGAATAAAGAAGTTGGGTTCAAATATTTTTGGGTTTTTGTTAGACATCCAAGATGGAAATTGGAAGAGCTTCCATGGAAACAATGGACTCTGGTTTGTGAAGTGGTGGTTGAATCAGGGGAGAAGAAGCTTGATAAATGGAAGCTTATGGGGAGGTTTGGGAACACTGTTAGAGCCTTGATCACGAAATGCGCAGCTTGGATGAGGCCCGATATAATCTATGTTAAGAGGCCTGTGTACCAGTGTAGATTTGAGCCTCAAGAAGATTTCTTTAAGTGTTTGTGGCCTCTTCTAGACCCTGAGTCTGAGAAGGAATACTTATTTGAGGCCAAAGTTGGAGAGGGAAAGACTGAGATTTGTACTTATTTTGGGGGCCTTTGCAAAATAGTGAGAGCAAATCCAAAGGCTTTTGTTGATGATGTTGTGAAAGCTTATGAGAAGCTTACTGATGAAAGGAAATCAGATTGTTGGGACTTCTTGCTTTCAAACCATCCCGTGCCTCTTCTTCATCCTTATACACGCGAATGGAAGGCCAAGCTCAAAGCCATGGGAACCGGTTACTATGATGAAGATCAGATTTCTAGTGATGAAGATGAAGTGAGGGAAACCAGGAATTGGGGTGAGTATGAAGAAGAGGATGAAGAAGATGAAGAGGGAGAAACAAGGAATTGGAGCGATTATGATGAAGAGGACGACAAAGATGAAGAGGGAGAGACAAGGAATTGGGGTGACCATGAAGATGACAAGGATGAAGACAAAGTGGTCGAAGGAGATGTGGAATTGGGGATCAGAGAAGAAGAAGCTAGGACCGAGGAGATCGAGAGGTATTGGGAGGAAGAGTTTGAGAAGGCGGTGAGGAGCTCGGAAGCCATGGAGAACCTCGTTAGGAGGAGTGTTGAGGCTTCTACTGAGCTTTACAAGAGGCAATTGAGAGCTAGGAATCAGATGAAGAAGGAAACAGAGGAGCTTGGTCAAGAAGAAGAGAGGATTAGACCCAAGCCTAGTAGAGAGGAGTGGGAGCATATAGGGTATGATACTAGGAGGATAAGGAAGAGGAAGATACCACCTGAGCTGTTTCTTAGAGCTGCAGTGAGGCCATTTACTTACAGGAATTTGTTGAAAGAGATTGTTTTGATGAGGCACGCCATTGTAGAGCAGAGAATGGAGGGCAAGATTTGATTAATCAGAGCTTTCAGCTTGGGGAAACAGATCTGGAACTTTGAGATTTCATGAGGCATCTTTGTTTGCTTTGCTTAAGGGGCAAGTGAAATTATCAAAGCTTACATCTTTGATCCAGTGTCGGTTTAAGTTGGAAGAGTTGCAGAAAGGCAACCTACAAGAAAGATTTGCAGAATGACAAGATTACTAGAAGTTAAATCGTCCTGTTTCTATGCCTTGACTTCATTTGATCGTTCAAACTATTAACCTTTTATATCACAACTCACTGAGGTTTGAAATCTCAGTTATAAAAGATTGAAGAGGTTTGCTGGGAAGCATTGTGGAGAAAGTTTATTGTGTTTTGCATTACACAGAGCATTAAACATGCATTAGAATGATGGGGAGGTTGGTGTTTGTAAGCATAATATGGGTCATTAACTTCTGTTAGTAATTAAAAACTCGCTGGTCTGACTCGGGAATTGCCCGTGATGGACTTGACCGGGACCCTGGCAATTCGAGAGGCCTAAAAGCAGGTCAATGACTCGATTGTAGACCCACTATGTTATTTTCGATGAAAATTGGCATAGTCAGACTCAGACCGAAGGCTTTTCCCTTGACTCAAAAAGGATACTGTGAAGGATCTGGGCTTGGGGACCATGGCCCGTTGGCCCCTAAGTGCAACCTTTCAAATACTGATTTATGTAGCTATTCCTTCGTTACATTTATTACATTGAGGAAATTTTGGTTAAGGATAATTTATTTCACATCCAAGTGACCAACGAAGCATCTGGGCAAATCTGATTGTTGGATTTCTGAGGTTCGAACACAGTTACAGTTTCAAATTCCAAAATTTCAAGCTTTGGGAAGCCAGAAAAAATAAAAGCTACAAAAAGAAAATGAATGGGAAATGTTTCTGATCACCCAAATTTAGTATAAATTCAGAGATCAGTACTCGAGTCTGACAACCTATGTCTGAACCTTGCAAACAAGGATATCAGTCATTCGATGTGATTCAATTCCTCTAAACATTGTCTCTGCCATGTGAATGTATGCATGTCAATGTGCATCAACACGTTCATATACACTTATACACATGCTTTTATGTATGTGTGCGTGCATATAAGAGTGCATCCTGTTATGACCAAATTGATTGAGCTTTTCTTTCGAAGCATCTTGATGCCTTGTAGGGCTGCTTGACAGGGGCTGGGTCTGGGCTCACACTGCAGACCCAACGACCCAGTGAGTCGGGTCTGGGTCCAGTTGACTAGAACCTAGGGGGGTCCAGTCTGGACCCCTTCCCAAGTCATCCAACCTGACTAGAGATATAGTATATGTAACCTTTAGTATATTTAGTACGTGATACAATGGTGCAACATAGTTTTCGCCATGGATCCAACCCAAGTCGTTAATTCTCAACATGGATCCAACTGAACCCGATGACCAGCTGAGTCCTGATTCGCCCGCCCATTATATCCCTAATCCAGTTCCATGAGCTTCACTCTTGGTAGTTGGCTTCTTGACCCCAACCAACTCTTATCTAGTCCTCTCCAACTGCTCTTCTGGCCCCCCTCTCTCTCACACACATATTACAGACCACTAAGGCCAATGTGAAGCCAGCAATGTCACAACTCCGCCCTTTCAATTTGAGAAAATCATATGCAAATATCAATACAGGATTGTGCGAGTAACTTTGATACCATAACTCAAGGAGCTCCGTCTTTGAACCTATGATAGGAAAAGTAGATCAGAGAATCACGCAGAAACAAAGGGGCGAAAAAAACCTTGAGTTTTATTTGATCTGACGAGCTCCTTTGCAGCTAAGGTATTTCAAACCCTGTGGTCATTGGGTAAAAGAGAAACAAATAAAACGGATAAAAGTTTATATAGAGCTGAGGCTCTAAACAATCAAATTAAAGCCCACATCAAAAATTTCACTAAAAGAGGTTGTTTTGATACCCAAATATCCTCAAATTGATCATCTCGATATCAAGATGTATGAACATGCGAAACAAAATAGATATGAAGTTTTGGAAATAATACATTTTGTAACACATTTTTTGGACCGTCAATTTTTAGGATTTGAAGTTTCCACATATATGCTTAATCGACACTATTTTTGAAGATTTAAATTTTATAATGAAAGATGAAAATATATTTTAAGACTATCACAAAGATTTTCATTTCTCAATACTATTTGAAGGTTTGCTTTACTTTGACTGTTTAAAACCTTAGCTTTGTACAAACTGCACCCAAATAAAAAAAATGAAGTATATAATGAGGTTATTTACTTTTGGTACAAAGTGGTCGCAATTAATCTTGACCTTTGGATGTGAAATTGGTAGGTGCATTTATTTCTTTTGACTAAACTCAAAGTTCAAAAGAAATTTTGACGCACCGATCCAATAAAAAATAGATAGTTGGGACATGACAACGACATTGTAAATCATGTACATTAATTGTGGACATGACAATGTACATGAATCGATAAGTTTGGGAACGCATTCGTTCCACGACTCTAGGTTGCAATGCTTATGCAACTTATTGAAAATTTTCATATTGCATTGAGTAGGGCGGAGAATTTACCTTATCTAGATTTTGGTATGGACAATTAGATCCAAGATTTGAATTTGATTGATCAGATTTGGATCTGATTGATCAGATTTGGATCCCAAATTTGGATTTGAATAGTATTCGGATCAGATTAAATACAAGTGGATCCGATCCGAATCCAACCGAATTATTAAAATACCATATATTATTTTATATAAGTAAACCTTATAATAGTTGGACAACTATAATGAATAGTAAGTAATATAGGCCGAATTTCAACCGTCTGATCTTCGTCGAATGGTTCAAAACACATATCACTATTTTAATTTTATTTTTTTTCATAAATATGTTTAAGATGAAATTTTGAATGTATATACCTAACACTATTGCGCACCATATAAAAATATAACAAAATTATTTTTAATAATTTAAAATGACCAAATAACCCCCATCATTTTTCAAAGGTATTTCGATCATTTTATATTTTGAGAAATATTTTTTAATCGTGCGTCCTGGTTTTTAGTACACACATCTAAAATTTCATTATGATCATATTTCTTCAAAAAATATTAAAATTCATTTAATGATATGCATTCTGAATCACATGATGAAGATTTGACGGCTAAAATTCCTCCTATATTACTATTTATTATAGCTATCCAGTTATTGTTAGTTTTTTCCATTATATATATACATATAATATTTTGTGGAAGATATTACAAAACGCCTATAGGTGAAAATGAACAGTGATTTTGCCTACCCTCATTACCGTTCAAAGTTCATCTCATGATCACGAATGTCTGATAGTGTTTCATTTTTTTTTTTTTTTTTTACAAATCGGAATGACCTGAAATTTAGAGCATGTGTTCTTAAAAAAATAAGTGAATCTACGAAACATATCAAAAAAATATTCTACATGAAAAAATTGACCAAAATACCCCCCAAAAGTTTTAGGAGTATTTTTGTCAATTTTTTTTTGCGAATTATTATTTTTATATGTTTATTAGGTGCGCCTATGCTCCAAATTTCAGGTCTTTGCCATTTATAGAAACAAAATGAAAAATAAAACACTGCTGGACAAATCATGACTATGCGATAAACTTTGGACGGTGATGAGAGTAGACGAAGTCATTGTTCATTTTCGCTTATAGACGTTGGGAAGACTGTTCTATATTTTATATGGTATTGTTTGTTGTATACTATTTATATATAGAATAATTTTTTGGATTTGATCAGGTTTGGATCCAAATCCAAATTCAAATCCCATGTGTACTATTTGGATCTAGATCCCATATATACCTTTTGGATCCAAATCTGGACCCTGATGGATCTGGACCCGATCCAACCCATTCTCAGCCCCAGCATAAAGCATGCCCTGAGAGGTCAGAAAACAATCATTCGAATAATGTTGCATACTCGTTACTAGCATTTTCGTAAGCACATCAAGAAGTGAAAGGCCTTATACAAGGGTCCCCAGTGATTACTAGGGAAATGTTTTAGATGAGCCAGCACATATCCGTTACAAAACGTAATCCTGATACAGGAACTTTGGGCCACATAAGCAATTAAAATAAGGCACCCAATTCCAAGCAGAAAATCCTATAAGCAATTACCATCAAATTACCTTATCTATGCATGTAGATCAGGTAAAGGCATGGCTATGATTTGTAGTCTATTGGCGTGTATGAATCTTTAAAGACGGGGCCATAGAAGCCACGTCTTCCATTGCAGACCATGGAAGCCGCATCTTCCTACTCTCGATGCTATTTTGGGTGGGTGCTACGGGAGACCGCAGCTCCCAAATAATGTGTAGCACTCCCCGTTGAAATGGAAGTGCTACAGTCTTAGGAAGTGAGTTTCCAAAGCCACCACTTTCAAAAAAACAAACGCACCATAAAGTGTCAAGAGTATCCTCTCAAATAGTTGGACAAAATAATAAAAATCTGTCATGATCTTCATGACATATAAACTAGTTCTACATTGATATGACAAAACCAAATGGTCAAGCTGACAATACTACAATGAAGCATAGAAAAGGAAAATCAAAGGCCAAAATCCAACAGAATAAAAAATGTCAGCGTTTTTTGCTATTAAAAAACCCACATAATTATTATGCTTCCTCTACTTAGTTTTTTTAGACAGAGTCACTATCGAGATAAAGAAACATCAGCATATGAATCTCATCCATCAATCATACATCTACATGACATAACCTTCTTAGTTCAACAATAACAAAAGCATCTGCAGTGCCGGTGCCTCTATATATGCACGCATACAGAATTTCTGAGAAATGTCTTGGCAGGGTCTATGAGGAGTATGCCGAGCATAATATTCCGTGAAATATTTGCAATAGAAGTGTGCCCCATGAGGTATTTTTAGTATTGAATTCAATGAAGGAAACATGCCCAAAAGTACTTATGCTGAGATATATAACTTTGCAATTGTGGCAGTGAGAGTATCCCTGTTACCCTACTAAACAAATATTTTGCCATTGGTGATGATATATCTACAAGAGTTATTCATATGGACATAGGCACATAGCATGGTACCAATAAAGCAGAACATAGAAATGGCACACGTTCATAAAGGTTGTGATACGAAAAATACTCAACAACAGCACCATGGATAGAGACCTGGTAGATAGATTACAATACGAGCTTATTGTCTTAAAACTTTGGACTTTGCACCATCAAACACAAATCAAATGGTTTTCCATTAGAGTAACTACACAATATCCTATCCATTATAAGGAATATATGGCACAGAAGTTCAATGGTGCAAACCCTAGACTTGAATGTGACTGGCAATGGAAACTGAACATTTTAGCTCATGGTTTGTGGTAGATATAATTTGTCAATGAGATTGGGGCAGCATCCCACATATATATAGTGCCATAAACCTTATAGGACTTAAGTGCTTCGACCCGTACTCAAAATGGAAAATGGGAAACAGGGTAGTTATGTACGTAAATCTCATTTTAGGTCTTCGTTAAAATTGATAGAAATCATACAGGGGTAAAGTGTTTCAACATGAAAACAAATTGGACGATCATAGAGATAGGAGTACTATTAGCTGCTCTCACACACTCCTTTTTTTCTGACAAATCTCACACGTTCATTTTTCTCATGCTCTTCACTAGACTCTACATTAACATTTAAAACTTCTGGTTATAAACAACCAACTATAAGGCAGAAAACAGAAAAAACAATTCATGCTTAAGATTAACAAGGACTAGTATTTTGCTTTCATGATACAATGCACTTGAGAGAGGTATGCAAGAGAAGGGGAGATGGGGAGAGAGAATAAATTGTAATCCCAAATGCATATGGTGAGTACGGGGGGATTATTTTTACATAGCAATGCACAAATTGTCCTGAGTTCTCCAATCCATTGTATACTAAGAATTTGACATGACCTTTTCACTGAATGAAAAAACCCAGGCCAAGGTCAAAGGAACCAATAAAAATAACAGCAACATACCAGTTATCATCAACATACTATTCCTTCAACAGTTAGGATCCACTCTGGAGTTGCCATCAAAGTAAAGCTAGCTCTGAGTAAACAATACTATTAGTTACCACTATAGAAGAATCAGTGAGCTTGTTATGTTTGTCCAACCCAGATATCAGAATGGAAAAAGTGAACACATCAGGAAGGAAGCCCCTTCCCAAGGCAATGCCATATAACTTAAAAGCATTTTCAAGATTGTACCCCCTGATGGCCCAGTTGCTTACAAGGCCGAAACCAATCTCATCTTGTAAGAGACACCTGATGGTGATTCGCTGGAAAAGCTTGTTAGCATCCTCCATCCTTCCAAAGGTACATAGAGAAACCAATAAGCTTTGTGAGATGAAGAAATCAGGCACTAACAAGCTTTCTTGCAGCCAATAGTATAAAACTAAGGCCTCTTCTACATCTCCTCTCTTCCTAAGCCCTTCCACCAAAATGTTACAAATTTGCAAATTTGGAATCAAACCCCTCACAGAAAGCATGTGTACAAGCTCAAGTGCATCCTTCATTTTCCCCTCCCTTTCAAGGCCACTGATGAGACTCGTGTATGTACCAATGTTAGTCTCTACACCCATTAACAACATTTCATCACACAACTTGTAGGCACGAGAAAGATTTCCTTCTTTACAATAGCCTTCAATAATAGTATTATAGGTGAAGATATTTGGAACTAGACCTAAATAGGCCATTTTATAAAAGATCTTCCTGGCCTCCTCTAACTTCCCTTCTCGAGATAGTCTATTAATTTCTCTGTTGCAATTGTGCACAGCTCGTTGTTTTGAGTTATTGATCTTAAACTCACCGTGGCAAGACTTAACAGCACTTCCTAATCCCAATTTTATCAACCAACATAACAACTGGTTTCCAGCTTCTCTCCTACCATCAACATAAAGACATTCTAAAAGGTCACCAAGAAAATGCACACTGCTTTTACTTGGGTACTTCTCAATCAGTTCTTTGATCAGTTCCATTGCTAGTGCTCCAAAACCTTGCCAAATTTGCATGTATATCAAATTCATGTAGCTTTTGCAGCTAGGTACAAGCCCTTTTGCTAGCATCCTATCAAAGAATATCTTTGCCTGCCCCAAATCGCCGAGCTCGACGAACTCACCAATAAAAATGGCATAAGTTTCTGAATTGGGTTCGATTCCCTTTTGTAAAATAGTTCCAAAGAGACAAAAAGCCTGCCTAGTAAGACCCTTTTGGACATAGTAGCTCAAGATTGGGTTACAAAGAGAAATGTCAAGAACAATTGAACGGGAACTTGCAGCTAAGAACACCAAGTGAGCTCTCTGAACATGACCTTCCTTGCACAATGCACAAATCAGTGCATTTAAAGCATGAGAATTTGAAATATATATTCCAATTGTTTGCAATTCCATGTAAACTTTCCAAGCAATATCCACCTGGTTTGACTTCAATAGGCATAAGATTAGATTGCAGCATGAAGAAGCATTGGGATGATGTCCTGAATCTAGTAGCCATTGAAATACAGTAATGGCTTGGTTGGGCATCTTGACTTGGGTATACCCCTCCATTAACAGACTAAAAATCAGAGGGTCTGGGTCATAAGTACTTAGGGATTCCAAGACGCGCCTTGGTGAATAGTTCAGTAAGGCCAGTTCCCTTAAAAGAGGGAGACACTCTGAGAACATTTTCTCTCTAAGCAACAAGCTCACCATTGCCGAATAACACCCAATAGAGCACTGAAACTGAGAATTAAGCTGAACGCATTTGAAGAAATCCATGGCTAAGTGTACATTTCCCTGCAATTTCCCAAGGACAAGCCTAACAGTTTCTGGGTTCAACTTAAAAGCAGTTATCATTGAAACCCAAACGCTAGAATCATACATAGTAAGGGTATTGCAAATCTCCAAGAGTCCTGCAACTTCTTGGTCGAAACAGGGCTCGGAGCCTTTTGGGTCCTCTGTTTCTAGAGAGTGAGAATGAAAGGAGGGTCTTTCCTTTTCTTGGGGTTTAAACAGAGTGGTTTTAGGGTTTTGGGGTCTGTTTTTTGTGGCTTTGGGCTCAAAGTGAAGAGCTTGTTGTGGGTTAAAAGCTAAGGTTGACCACAAGCTTGGACGGATAAAGAAATTTAGGATTTTATTCTTCCTGCTCCTGCAAATTACAGAGAAAAAACTCAGCATGCCTGCTCACCGCAGGCTGCCTCCTACACATCACACAGATCATACCCCGCTTTTCTTGAAGGTTTTTACCATTTCAGTAGATTTGGGAAACGTTTCGGCCGAATTTCTTAAAAGAACTAATATGGAATTCAAGTATTAATCTTAGGGATCTAGGGCATATCTGTAATATACATAATTAACCGGGGCTGTTTAGTATTCTCACTAGCGCTATTTGGATGCTTAGGTGGACGATCTAGATATCTCATTGTTAACATATTCTTTCGATCTGAACCGTCCATGCTAACCACATGGCATAGAAATGGAGGTTATAAGATGGGAGGGAAGCAGAATCAAGAGCTAGGGTTTTTACTTGTCGAAAGGGGCGCAGAAGATCATCAAGCTCTGGTCACTAAACCCTAAAAAATGGTAAACTTTTCTATGCTTGGATCCTCCATCGTGGATCTTTCAATGTTCTGGAAATTTGCTATGGATCTGTTTCCAATAGTATTAGAGTTTCGATGATTATAAAGTGTTGGGGTTTTGCTGTGAATAATTTTTTGATTTTGAATGAGGAGTTAGAGTTTTAGTTGTTTGAATGAGTGGATGGTATTGTTTGAGGAATTAAATATGATTAGGGCATTTGTCATGAATGAATGAGGGGGGATCTTATTTTGTCTCATTTTAAAATGAGGTGATGGAGTGGATTTTTTTGATGAATGAACGAGTATAGGGTTATGTTTCTCTTGTTTTTCTTTGAGTTCAGTGAAATTTGACGATGTTGGAATCTATTTGATGCTGAGGGTACCCTGTGATGGTAAATCTGGGGAGTCCATCTAAATCGGGTCCATTTTCTAGGTTTTTGTATGTATATAAGGCTGTAAAGATGGCTCTTAGAAGCTAGGGTTTTTACAGCGTGGTTAGTTCAAAGCAGCTTAAGCTCTTGTTCAGGAACCCCTAAAAATTGGTACGGTGTCTACATGGGCTTCAATCTTGTGTATTTATATGGCATTTCATGGCAAATATTTGTTTTCCGTTAATTTTATTTCATGCCCAATAATATGTTGGTTTGTGTTGCTATTGCTTTACTATGGGCTGTGCTAGTTATTCTAGACTTTTTGATTTAGTAATATTAATTTTTGGCAGTATATGTTGAATTGTGCTGTTTTTAGACAGTGTCTTGTTTTAATCTCTTTCTTAGTTAGTAAGGGTTCTTAACCCCTTGAATGTTGACATTAGGGTTTTCTTTATGGAATGAATGAATGAACAATGATTACTTCTTTGTTGTTAAATAGCTAGAGCTTCATTCTTTGTTGGATGGAAACCTGAATTTTATAGTGATAGGATATTATGTACATCTGATCTGTAGCTTTTCTGGGTTTTTGCCGGTTAATTGCCGCTTGTGCTTGTGCATCAAGTTTGGGTGCAATTTATTCCGCTGAAACTTGCTTCTTGGCTGTCCATATTTCACGAGCTACTGTTGCCATAATGTTAGATTTTATGGCTTCCCTGGTGCCATGATATCTGAGCAATTGTTTCATTTAGATTTTGCGTCTTCATATTTTTTGGCTTTTTAATGAATTTCTGAGTGATATTTGCCCATCAACCCCATCCCAAAAAAAAGAAAAAAAGAAAAGAAAGTTTGTATTTTAATTTCGTTATTTTAATTTCCCTTGACTTTTCCTTCACTTGTATTATTTCTTTGTTCTTCTAGAAGTCCATTAATGATTACAGTGTTCTTTGACTCGCCTGAGCCCAAGTAACTCGGCTTGTCCAACTCCCCTTTAGCAAAAACATGCAAAAAAATATATAAAAATATTTTAAAACACAAAAAATATTGGAAAACACCAATACATAATTTAGAAATACATTTTTAGGTGATTTTGATTGTTTCAAACATGATTTGAGAACTTTCAATATTTTTTTTGAGAATAGACTTTCAATATTTCTTTTTTTTTTTTTGAATTTTCTGAAACATCTAAGGTATAAATAAAATTTTCTGATAATCCATATTTTATCTATGTTTTCATCTTATTTATATCTTCTAATAATTTATCAATCTCTTTCGTCACCCTCTGTTAAAAGCTGTTGTCCTGAACCAGCTTTCTCCTGCTCCTTCATTGCTATCCTGCCTTTTTTTCCCATTAAAAATCCACAGAACATTTTAGATATATATATATATATGGAGAGAGAGAGAGAGAGAGAGAGAGAGAGAGAGAGAGAGAGAGAGAGAGAGAGAGAGAG
>NW_006499827.1:579124-614154 GCF_000471905.2 Amborella trichopoda
CTCTCTCTCTCTATCTCTCTCTCTCTATGTGCCATGTGTGCCATGCATTCCTTCTCTCAGCCATGTGCTCCTCTCTCTCCCTCCTACTCTCTCTCTGCCATCTGCCCCCTCTCTCCCTCCTTCCTCTCTCTCTACCCCCATGTAATCCCTATCTTCTCCACATGCCCTCTCCCCCCTCCCTCCCCTCAGCCGCGTGCCCCATTCTCCCCTCTCTTTCCCACTCACCTCGTGCTCTCTAACCCACCCACAAAAATTCTTTTGCAAGGCATTGTTTTTTAGTTTTTTTAGCACGGACAATATTCGGGTGAGTCCACTGACTTGCCCGTGTAACTCGGCTTGGGCCAGGCTGAGTCCATGCCCTGTGCTGAGTTTAAAACAGTGAATGATTGTGTTATGACAAATTTTAAGAACCAACATTTTCAGATTGTGCTGATAAAAGCCACATTGTTAATGTATTCTAGGGATTCTCTTTGGTTTTTGTTTTTTGTACAGATTTGTTATTTATACAGATTTGTTATTTATGACTTCATATGCCACAATACTTTTTTTGCGCAATCTGCCTAAAATGGCTGAATCTTTATTGCCACATAAAGAACTGGTTGCATTGAACTCTTTTTATAGTTGGTTATTAGAGTTTAGAGCCACTTGCCTTAAATTAAAATTAGAAGAGAACGTGACCTGTAAGGATTAAAATGCTGAGATGAAAACAAGCGAAGGCAGCCTTCCTTACCTGAAAACTTTCTCTCATGCGGGGAGACAATGACAGTGGCTCCTATATAGTAGTATCCTCGGTTGTTTCACTAGCTAGCAGTTAATCTGCTACCTGATTCTTTGCCTTAAGATGTGATGAACAACTGATTGTAGCCCGATGCATTCCAATATATGTTGGACAACCTCCTAAACACCAAGCCAGGTGCTTGTTTCTTTTTAGCCAAATGGTAACAGTATTGTCTTTTAGCCATTAGGAGCTCTAAATGTGGAAGAATATTGTCTTTTAGCCATTGGGAGCTTAACTGGCATTGCTTGCAAACCATCATTGTATATACCCTCCATCAGTGGCTGTGAACATGGAAACTTTTCTTCTCTTCCTGGAAAGAGAATCTCCAAACGATTCCTAGTACTTTGTCTTTCCACTTCCAAATATTCAGTCTGTGACCAAATTGGATTCATTTCACCTTGGTTATTGTTCATCTTTACCCAATTAAGTTTAATGTTCTAAAGACTCGCATTCCTAAACTTATCCAGAGAAGGGAAGTTAAATACCAATCTGCAAATAACTTGTGTTTGGGGGTGGGGTGATGGGGTGATAGGGTTTTGGGATGGAAGAGGTATTATAGAGTACCTAAACCATAATATATATCGGCATGTTGGCATGGCATGGTGACATACATACATTTTGTAGGTCATGGGATATTCTCTTGTGGGAGTATGTATATTATTGGTCACATGGCTAAGACGTGGGTATGCCTACAAGAACATATTTGACAACTAAAAAAAAAATGGAATGAAGTTGCAATTTAAGTTGCAAAGGAGGCTTGTGCCAAATATCTTTGCAACCTCAAAAGCTTTTCCCACAGTTCAGTGAATTGGTGCACAATGTCAATTAACGTGCTCTCTATCATTGGATTCTTGTCGTGAATGCTTTGTTATTTCATTAAATGGTTATTTGCATTTATAATTAAGTTAATACTGTTACATTCTTATTGTATCGCAAAGATCAAACATTTATCAGATTCTAGGGATGGTATATTCTATAATTTCCAATGGATTATGGAATAGTCGATTGGTACCAGTTTGCTGATTACATGACAGGGTAGAACCCACTAGAACTGAATGCTGGTGGGTCCCTGTTGTTCCATCATGTAATTGGAAAGTGACAACCCCTATGGGCATGTTCTCTGCAATTCTTTGGAGTATGATCTACTTTCTCTGGATTTAATTCTTTTTATGTTGTATTGCTTATGCTGTATGTTTGCTTCAGGCTCGTGGGTTGAAGAAACATTTGAAGAGGCTCAATGCTCCCAAGCATTGGATGTTGGACAAGCTTGGTGGTGCCTTTGTAAGTAGATAATCTCTCTTGTCTCTCTTGTTTGTTCTGTCATCTTCTACCTCGTATTTTTTGGTATTGATGCAATGAATGGGTTTTGTTCTATAGGCTCCTAAGCCATCATCTGGGCCCCACAAATCAAGGGAATGCTTGCCCCTGATTCTTATCCTGAGAAACAAGTTGAAGTATGCCTTGACATACCGTGAAGTCATCTCCATACTGATGCAGAGGCATGTTTTGGTGGATGGAAAGGTCCGGACTGATAAAACGTACCCTGCTGGGTTTATGGGTATGTTAGAACCTATCTCTCAAGACCTGTGGTTATTGTACTTTTTGTTGTTTTCTTTAGATTCTCAAAAGTTTGTGCTTCATTTCTGAAAGATACTAAAGACCATCAATCAGATTTGATTGGGGAAAATCTATTGTAACCCAACTGGGGAGACTTTAGTACAGTTACTCGAAAGCCTTACGGATACTGATGCCAAGGCAGCAAGCTTCACGATAATAGGGCAGGACCTGTCTGATGGGTCCTGCTGTCTCTCCATCACTATCATCATATCATAGTTTCAGTAGGACAGTGATGATGCAATGACCTACAGTTTTCTTTGGTCATAGGTTTTACTGTACTTATCATTACTTTGGCAAACTCTAACCAACATTTATTATAGATGTTGTATCGATCCCCAAGACAAATGAGAATTTTCGTCTTCTCTATGACACCAAAGGCCGCTTCAGACTCCACTCAGTCAAAGATGAAGAGGCTAAGGTCAGTATGCTCATTCATGGTCACACATACATCAGTCTTTGCACTTGTTTATTTTTTGGGGTCGCTGAATTACCTTATGTTTTTTGGATGCATAAGAAAATGATTTTGAGCATCTGGAAAATCTCTCTCTCTTTGTTTTGCATGTGTATGTGCACACGAGTGCATATATGTGTGTAGCAGTAGCTAGGTGCCAATGTTTCTCAAGTTTTGTACACGCGTGCATATATGTGTGTAGCAGTAGCTAGGTGCCAATGTTTCTCAAGTTTTGTACCAAAGATGTTTGCATTGTTACTCTAATATGGTTGTGTGTGTGGGTAATATATGCAAGGAAAAACATAATATTCCAAAATTTTCCTGTAATTATTTGAATTAAAATTGTTAGCTTAACACCACACCCCCCTGACTCTTTCCATCTCTTTTGCAGTTCAAATTGTGCAAGGTGCGTTCAGTCCAGTTTGGACAGAAGAGCATTCCCTACCTAAACACCTATGATGGCCGCACCATCCGCTACCCTGACCCATTGATTAAGGCCAATGACACCATCAAGCTGGACCTCGAGACCAACAAAATTGTCGACTTCATCAAATTCGATGTGGGCAACGTGGTCATGGTCACTGGAGGAAGGAACAGGGGCCGAGTTGGTTTGATTAAGAGCAGGGAAAGGCATAAGGGAAGCTTTGATATCATCCACATTGAGGATGCGGCGAAGCATGAATTTGCGACTAGGCTTGGAAATGTGTTCACTATTGGTAAGGCAAGCAAGCCTTGGGTCTCGTTGCCAAAGGGCAAGGGTATTAAGCTCTCTATTATTGAGGAGGCAAGGAAGAGGAATGCAGCAGCTGCCACTGCTGCTGCTTGAGAGTTTCCTTAGGTATGAGTTTATCTTTTAGACGGGTCCGAGATTCAACTTTTTTTCATGTTTCTTTGGTAATATAGAAATTGATGCTGGATTTTATTAGTGCTTGAGAAATAGATTTGAAATTTTGGGACTGTTTGCTCTTTGTTCTTTGATGAACAAGTTTGGGATCTAATTCGGCGATGTGTGTTAAAAATTAGTTCGATGTTTACTTGGACTCTACTTTTTGAGTGGCTTTGGGTTTTTCTTCATGCTAACTAAGTTTCTTGTTTTTCTATCTATTTAATGCTTTCCAAATCCATTAATATATGGAAAAAGTTTATATGAAGGGGAGGCCATACACGGTCAATTAAGACGCACCTCAAATAATCATTGGAAGAGGCGGTTGTTTTGATGTTAACAATCCTGCAATTCGATGATCCTCACCTCATAATGCATGGACGGATTTAAAGATTTAGAAATAGTGTCTTGTAATGGATAATCTAGAGTGTCAATTTTCGAGATTTTTCGGTGTTCTTAGATCTCATCCATCCACACTATTTTTTAATATCTAAATTTTATAATTACAGATGAAAGTAAATTCTAAAGATTTAGAAATAGTGTCTTGTAATGGATAATCTAGAGTGTCAATTTTCGAGATTTTTCGGTGTTCTTAGATCTCATCCATCCACACTATTTTTTAATATCTAAATTTTATAATTACAGATGAAAATAAATTCAGGCATCGTAAAGATTTTTTATTTTGAAACGTATTTCAGAAGGTGCTCCTAACTTTGATTCTTTGGGACTTTAAGCCTCATACCAACCACTCTTAATATATATACTATAAATGCAATTTCCATTCTGCTTAATTTTATTTGTTTTCCATTATTGTTTGCCAATATGAATTTTGGCCAGCTTAATTTCAATATTTTCGGCATGTTGTGGATTCATAACTATTAGTAAGACCACATGTAATTGGAATTCTTATTCTATTAAGACCTTTAACCTTTGGTATATTAAGGGATTGCCTACATAGAGACCTTTTTTCATTTGTGCATGAGGTCAAGCATTTACATTCATTATGTTGGATGGCTTGGTGTGAGTCACTCAGTCTGGGAATTTTTTTTTGCGCAACATAGTTTTTTGTATGATATGGTTTTAATGTTGATACCAGGATACATTTAAAGTGGTATGTCAGTGGGGATTTAGGCCTTACCCAAAGTCATAGACTTCATCATAGTTTCTGCAGATCATGATAGACAAGATTAGTTTCAGATTTAAGGAGCCACCATTGTGACCTAGTTACCAAGTAAGTAAGGGTTGGGATGGGCCGGTCCTTAACTCGGCTCTCGTCCCATAGGGCCAGTTCAGGCTTGGCTCCATAAACAAATGCAGAAAAATGATAGAAGAAACAAGTAAAAGAGAGGTTCGTGCTGGACCAGCACGGGCCCTAGCCCGGCCCAGGCTTTACTTTTCCCGGGCTGGGTTTGCCCATTGTTAACCCGAGAAATAAAGTTGGCAAAAACTCAATGTTAAGAGGTTTGTTTTTTCCTTTCCAACTCTAGAATAGCAACATATTCCACTGAAAGGAAAATGCTTATTGTGTTGACACTATCAAAGTAAGACAGTACGTCAATCTCACTCAAAACAATAAAAGTAGGGTGCGGTTTGTGTAGAGCATCGGCTCCAAACATTCAAATTAGAGCCTACCATCAAAGAGTATCGAGAAATGTGGTTTCAAAGTTGGAAATATTTGTGATAATCTTAAAATATATTTTCATATTTATTTATAAAATTTAAGGCTTCAGAAATAGTGTAGATCAATATATTTATGAAAATTTGAAAATCTTGAAAATTGACTTTCCAAAAATATGTTACAAAATTCACTATATTTTCAAAACTTGAAATCCAGTTTTTTCTTGTCTTGTATTGTATTACAAAATTCACTATTTTCAAAACTTGAAATCCATTTTTTTCTCGTGTCCATGTATCTTGATGTCGAGATGAACAATTTGAAGATATTTGAGCATCAAAACAACTTCTTCTAATGAAATTTTTGATGTAGGCTCAAATATGATTGTTTTGAGCCTCGGCTGTCTATAAACTTTTCCCTAAGGCACACCTCAAAGGGAACATTAAAAAAAAAGAAGTTATTTTGATGTTAGAAAATCCTTCTGTCGATCATCTTGACCTAGAAATGTATTTTGATTTGGAAATGTATGGATATGAAAAAATGGTTTGAGTTTTAAAAATAGTGTATTTTGTAATATAATATCTCATCTATTTTTAAGATTTTTAAATGTTTGTAGATCTATTTGATCTACACCATATTTAGAACTTCAAATTTCATAATTAGATTTGGAAATGGATATCCAGGCATTATAGGTATTCTAGATGTTGAAATTACATCTTCCAAGAGGGTTTGTGTACCTTTGATTGTACGGTTGATGCCTTGGTACGATTTGATTTGCGATTAGAGGGTAGCTGGGCTGATTCCTAGAATTTTAAATCGTTTTAGAATCTAGAATTGACTTGATAATTTCTAATGGGATTGTATATAAAGAGAAAATTTATCTTTGTTACAAGAATCCCATTAGATATCAGTTGTAATGACTTGATAATTTTCAACTACCTTGCCATTAACAAGAATAGAAAAATGAGACTAGTTGTTAACATTCTTGTAACAAGAATGGAACAATTTTTCTTCTATCTTGCTATCAACTTCCTTGCTATTAACAAGAACGGAAAAATAAGCACAAGAAATACAATTTTGAATCCCATGTCGCCACTTCCTCCAAAAAGTCTTAAAATCTGATTCCAAATATTCCCATTCTACCCTATCAATAGCTTTCTCAATATCCACTTTACTGCCCTTTAAAACCCTGGCTTTCGATTGCTTGCTGCCCATTTTCTAGCAATCCCTAATGAACGCCGACTGAAACCCTCTGACGACCTCAAGAGTAACCAACTTTAATCTATTAGCAAGCATCTTAGCCAAAATCTTGTAGACCGACGAAATCATAATGCGCTTTAATTTGATTGTTTAGAGCCTCGGCTCTATGTAAAATTTTTCCTTTTAAAATATAGAGGCCTATTAAACCTTAAAATTTGCACATGTAGTTCTCATTTCTGTCACTCAAAATATAATATGATTTAATTTGTAAGTAAAAAAATTAGTGAAAATAAGTACACCTCCTCATTATACACCTTTCATCAACTTAATGTCAAGTCCATCCAAGTGTTTAAGAACTCAAATTTGAACTTTTTCCAAAAAATTTCATTTGTACATTTAAAATGAAAAATAAAATATATGCTTAAAAAGGAAAATTATGTATAGGCACTAATACTAACGGAAAAATACATAATGTCCATATTTTCTCAAATATAACATGGAGGACCGGTCCCTAAGCATTTTTTTTGGATTTTATTTTTTCCAGTATGCTTTTCAGTTCAATGTTATCAACATTGTATTGGTCTTATTTTTATATTTTGGTCCATTTATATGTGCGAATTATTTTTTTCATATTTTTATTAGGTACGTCACACCAAGATGTACATACATTCTAAATTTCAGATCATTCCGATTAGTAAATAAAAAATATAAAATGAAATACTACCAGACAACTATGACCGTATGATGAGGGTTGGCGAAATCACTGTTCATTTTCGCCTATAGACGTTTTGTAGTATCTTTCGATATATATCCATCTCGAGGTCAAGCCAATTAATTGGAGGATTTCCCAATATGGGAACTCTCTTTTTATCTTACCTCACTTTAATATAATAAAGCTGTAACCATTTATAAACTATTTTCTACTATAAAAATAAAGCATGCTGAATCCATCCAATGGTTGCTCTAATGGTACAAACCCTATGATCAATCATCTCGACATCTAATATGTGGAATTTGATTAATAAAATTTTGTGATCATTGTCAAAGGAAAGAAAGAAATAATACAAATTGTAACACAAATATCAGGCTTATTTTTCATAAGTTTATATAGAGCCGAGGCTCTAAACAATCAAATTAGAGCCCACCTCAAAAATTTCACTAGAAGATGTTGTTTTGATGCTCAAATATCCTCAAATTGATGATCTCAACATCCAGATGCATGGGTATTAGAAAAAATGGATTTCAAGTTTTAGAAATAGTGAATCATATAATGCATTTTTAGACCATCAATTTTCAAGCTTTTCAAGTTTTCATAGATCCGCTCGATCTACACTATTTTTGAAGCTTTAAATTTTATAATTAAAAATATACATTTTAAGGTTATCACAAAGATTTTTAGTATTAAAACCATATTTCTTGATACTATTTGAAGATGTACTTCATTTTGATTGTTTAGAGCCTCAACTCTGTACAAACTGCACCCTATAAATAAGAAAAAATATGTTCTTGGACCTTAATTTTAGGTTTCATTTCTTTATAGACCAAAGATTTGAAAACCATCTTAGGGCATAAAGACTCTATCTATAATATCTTCCGACCCTTCATATGTCACTCTCCCAAACCCTTCTCTCTTCATACTTCGTGCTCTCTCCGTGTCTCTCACTCTCTCTCCCCATGCTTCTCCAAATCTCTCTCTCAACACATATCCTTTTATCTCTTATCAATTCATCATCTAAACCTTCAAACTCAGGCTCTCCCTGATATCCCCTCACATACTTGTTGGGTTTATGTGGCCTTCAAAGGCCTTATGAGTGTGTATTGAAATACTTTTATCAAAGTGAAACATAAATTCAATGGGAGTATGGTCGCTCGAGGACCATACTAAGCGAATGATATTTCTTATACCGAACTGTACTTATCGTTCTAGGCCAGTCGGTTAGAAAACCTAAGGTACCTGAGCATAAGAATTAACCGATGAGGGTTTTAGATTAGCTCTTGATGAGGTCGGAGCTTATGCTTAGCTGAGGGACTATGTGACCCTTGTGTATGATGGTAGGCCCACTAAGACGGGGGCCAAAACCTCATCCATGTTCCATCACACGGCATGCATATTGATAGATCGTTAGGGAAAGCCAGATATTCACCTTTGAGTGAAGCGTATGCAAGTTCGATAGATACCCCTTTGCGTCATAGAGCTGTAGTCGCATCAGGTCGTGGGGACCTTGGCTCGTCTATAGGGGAGGACCTATAATCCACATGCTAAGATTGCAACCCCTTGATTCATCGATCTGACTTTGGTGACCCGCTAATAAGCCTCTGCTTGGACTGTGGGTCATGAAAAACACTGGGTTGGTTCGATAAAGCTAGTGTGGTATGTAGTCTACAGTTGAAGGTGGAGTACCCCATTATTACAGATTGAATTCCTAAAACCATATGGATTCTTTTCCCATCATATTAATTTAATTATGTTCATTTTATTATTGAAATGATTTTAGTTTTATTATTTGAATTTTTATGAATCTCTCAATATTTTAATTATAATTTTTGGGCTTATAAAAATACAGTTATTGATTTTACAAAGTTGTAAAAATTCAAATATATATTAATTCGTTTTATTTAATTTTTTTAAAAAACTTTTTATAAAATTCTATGAGGGCCCAAAGTGCACATGGGCCTACCATGTGGCATGTGGGTGAGGGGCCACATGTGCCATAAAGGGGTGGCACGCCCCGCCCTTTGGATTCTCTTTAATTGCTTTGTGTTCAAGACTTTAAGTTAAAGTACGTTTGATTTGTGGCATGTGGTCAGGGAAATATTGACTATGACTTTATTTGTTTTATAGCAAGTTTGCTTTAAAGGGATATGGCCAATTTGAATAGATAGTAAATATTGACCTTATCTTATTTATATTTGTTTGTATTTATGTACTTGATAATATTTGACATATCCTTATGGAATATGTAACATGGATCAAGCAATTTTATGGAATGCATGATATTTATTTTATTTAAGCACCTTTTATAATGTTGATGACCCATCTATGGAATGGATGACTCAGATATCTCACCCCACAAGTCACCTTGATCAAATGTCTAGATTCAATCTCATGAAAGAGGCAAACTATGGGAAAACCCTAAGAAACCCTAAACCTAAATGTTCACTATAAATAAGGGTGCTCTCCTTTCATTCTCTACACAACCTCTGTCTCTCCTATAACCTCTCTCTCACCTCTCTATCTCTCTCCTAGAGGGACACTCCCACACTCTCTCTTCCATATTTCTCTCTAATTCTCTCTCCAAAATGTAGTACCCACTCTCCTCTCTAAACCTAAGTTAATTTTAAGGGTTGAAAAATTAGAGAGGGCCTGAGTTAATTTTGGGAGTTAAGGTTTAGTAGAGATTTTAAGGGGTGGTTACTTAGTTTGGCCGAAATTAACTATCTCGGTTCGAGATTGAAGCTAGACCACAGACCCCGCGCCATTGGATGTGGTGATTCGATGTGGGGTATAAAAAGCCCGATTGAGGTAATCTCCGGCATCTTTTCTTTTATTTGTTTGTTCTTTTATTTTATATTCTCAAGCACAATATTAGGTTGTATGAATGACATCAAGTAGTTGGGATTTATTTTATTGATGTGTTATTTATTTTAGAATTTCTATTGTTTGTAATAAGACCATCTGTGAGTGATATTGTTTCAAAAAATATAAAAAATTCTTATTATTATTAATAAAAAATATTTTTTCGGCAAAAAACTACATAGGTCTTTCTTTCAATACTGAATTGCAAAAACACTTGAAATCTCCATAGGTTTATTGGCCTCTACACCATATTGGATCTCTCAAAATATTGTTATTTGGCGCGTGGCTCTAGCCTCAACCCCAAATGAAGAGGCAAGCAAAAACCAGAGAGAGGAATTGAAAGAAGTGGATAAAATGATTTGGGGGAAGATAGTTGTGGAGCTTATAGAGCAATTAAAAGTGAGTCCAGGTCCATTAGGGGCCAGACCATGAAGAGATTCAGACCACCACTCATAGGCTGGAATGCGGAGATGGGCTATCGAGGGCACGCCATTACAGAGTTGCATAAGCTTATCAGAGAGAGAGGCGAGAGAGGTCTTGAGCTTGGGTTTTGGTTGGAGTTGCATAAGGGATAGGAGTCATGGGGGATTTGCATGCGAATTGAAGCGATGGGTTTTTGGAGGGAAGAGGGAAAAATTAGAGAGAGAAAGAGGGGGGAGATGAGTGGCATCGGGACTTGTATTTACCAGACAAGCTAGTTTCTAGATTTTTTCAAGAGATCCTATGAACCCATGGGACCATCTAACTTAGTGATCAAACTCTAGCAGGAGCGACTGTCATGTTCCTTCCTTTAACAAAGGGTGTATTCTCCGTTCTAGAGAGAGAGGTGGAGAGCAGAGGGAAAAGAGAGAGAAAAAGAGGGATTTGGAGGGAAATGAATAAAGTTAGTCTAGATACTAAAAAGAGTAATCATCCTACGAGACCCTTTCATATCATATCATGCGTGTAGGATTTTAAAGGTTCGCTATTAAATTTTGTACAAATCTTTAGAAAAGTTATCGTACGGGTGTGGAAGTTGACTTTTTAAAAATTGTCAAATCTAATGGTAATCATTTGAGAGTCCTACTACACACATGGGTACAGAAGTGTCTTGTAAGGTCATTTTCCTAATAAAAAATATAACAGATAGAATATCTCCGGAGGTAGAAGATATAATAGATAGAATATCTATATCCAATTTTGGAACCTAAGTATACATAAAACTGAAACCTAAAATTAGTTTCTATATAAAAGATACGGTAGATAGAATTTCTGTGTCCAAGATAAGATTTGAAACCTTAGGTGTACATAGAAATGAAACCTAAAAACAATTTCTACATAGGTATTTTCCCAATGCTTTGATGTTCACTATTTTTTAGGCTTTGTTAAGTTTTATCAGGTAGAAATATATTTTCGAGCCCCATAAAAGATTTCTACACCACATCTGACCAACTTTCCAAGTAACACCTTGTATAATCCACCCACATTTATTTGATGGGACTCTTGGCCTATAAGAGACCTAATCTCACATACATATTGGATCCTTTCTCGAAGCAGTTAGTGATTCAAAAACCAGATCTACTTGGTAAACCAACCATCCAGAATTTTTATATGAATTTGCAAACTGGTAAATGTGGATATGTGAAGTGGACTGATTCTTACTCTACTTCTCAAATTACTGATTCAAAAAAATAGTTTTGATTTTTAATAATTAGAAAAAAATACGGTTTATATAAGGTTGCAACCTCAAACAATCCAATGCACCTCCTGACTTTGTACAATATTGGTGATCGAGAATTCTTAGGATTGTTGAAAATTTATTTTTGTTGCTAATTATAAGATTTTTAAACTCTAAAAAAGATCAAATCAAACATATCTATAAATACATGAAAATTTTAAAACTAGACATTACCAAAATAACGCCTTGCAAGACGTAATTTGTTTAAAACTTGAAAATCTCTTTTTTTCTCCGTAACCATTTTATCTTGATATTAAAATGATCGATTAGATATTTTTTCAACATAAAAATAATATTTTTTTCAAAAAAATTAAGAGATGCACTTTAATTGAAGATGAATCATTTAACTCTCCCCGTTCTCCAATGAAACGTTTGGAGTGGCACGTACACATACACCAAGAACGGCTTCTATGCATAACAAACTAAAGCAGAGGCTCAGCTCAGTCACCAAGTTCTCCAATTCGAAACCCTAATCTTGAAAACCAGCAACCTCATTAAATTTGTGGAGATAGTTTAAGCAATGGGCACTGGTATGTTTTGCAGATCTCTTACCCTATGTCTCAATCTCTTCCCTCATTTCTCTACTATAAACTTTGAATTTGCATTTATTATCAACTCCGAGAAAAGATACAGGGACTCATGGCCTCCTGTGAGTTATGATCCTTGATAAAACAGAACGGGGGACCTGCAGCTGACCCTGTATAGTTGGGGAAAGGCTCTGACGATGATCATGATTAACTCCGAG
Organism: Amborella trichopoda; assembly: GCF_000471905.2. The sequence continues at coordinate 591,708 of NW_006499827.1, forward strand.
GAAACTCTCTTTCATTTCTATAAACTTATGATGGTACCCTGCAATTCTGATGGCCGTGACTGACAATTCCAAACCCCAGCTGGCAATTTTTTTATTTTGTCGAAATTCACATGGTCGTTTGTGTTTTGGCCAAATATCTTCAAGTGCACGAGAAATTTGGCTGATTTGCTAAAATTCAGTAGTTCGGTTATTGTTCTTGCAAATCTGCCACAGAGCTTTTTTCTGTATTTTGTCATTTTTTTTCCTGAATTGATTCCATGAAAGTTATTGCTCACCATGATTGAATTTTAATCCTTGGGTACCCTTTACAGTTGAATTGGAGGAACAACAGGAGAAGCTTCGAAGATTTGTGGATTCATGGAGAGATAAAAGCTTTGACATATTGAATGGGCTTGATGATGATGGTTATGGGACCTCTTCGATACTCGATGTTCAATGCTCAGAGTTGGACCCCATCCATGTCTGTGTGGAGCCAATGGAGTATGCTTCGATTCCGAGACTTGTTGAGGCCGATAATGTTGGTGTTGCCAAGCTTGTCACCGTGCTTTCCTACAATTGTTTCGAAATTTCCAAGCTTTGTAGACAGGTATACTCTCTCTCTCTTTCTATCTCTCGTTATTAGTGTAGTTTGGTTGTAGAATTTTGTTATATATTTGCATTTTGCTTTGGTGTAATGAAAAAGTTACCTTAAAAAGTAGAATTAAGGTGCACCTCTAAAATCTTTCGTAAAGGTTGTTTTGATGTTGGGAAAACATCTAATTGATCATCTCGACATCGAGATGTATAGAAATGGAGAAAAAAAGAGATTTCAAGGCCTAAAAGTAATGAATCTTGTAACATATTAGCTGGATCGTCCATTTTCAAAATCTTCATGCATTTATAGATCTGCTTGATTTGAACTATTTTTTAAGTTTAAAATTTTATACTTAGAGATAAAAATAGATTCTTTCACCATCCTAAGAATTTTCGACACCAAAATTGCATCTCATGACAAAATTTTGAGGTGCACCTTAATTTGATTGTTTAAGGTTGCAACGTTATGCACACCACACCCTTTGTGTGGTTCAATATAATCAATGAATTGTGATTGTCGCACCCCGCCTGAATGTTCTGCATGATGATCCAGTAGAGTTACAGTTTGTTAGAAGGGAAAGTATACAATAAGACCATTTACAGAGGCCAATTGTAAGCAATGTAAATGGTCTTACAATGTACAATCCCTTGTTAGAAACTGTCATAGAAAAGTAATAGCTACATTGTTCTTTCTGAAGTGCTTCAAAACAAATCTTGGCTTAGGTTTTGCATCTGTTTGGGCCCACCCTTGTCACATGTTTTCCAAAATATTTTGCCCTAAATCTCTTACTCTTTCAAGTATCGGACATGTCATACTGTCCTAGTTTTCTAATTTTTATGTGCAGAAGATTCTAATTCCCTATGCTCTTATCCCTTGAAACTTTTAATGTGAAATGACACGCGTAGGATTGCGCCAGCATGTTTTTCTGATGGTTTTCTGGGAATACCGTGTTGACATTGAGATTTGTGATTGGGAATATATATGATTCATTTGTTTGTTCGAATGTGGCAAGTATTTGTTTTTTCTTTCTGGGGTCTGACAAATTTTTACTCTGGTTGTAGGCTTCAACAAATATTTATTTGAAGTTGCTTATGTTTGGTCATCGATCAAGTTCACAAGAGATGCTTTTGGAAGGAGAGTCACAAAAGGCTTTTGGTCACTCTTTATCCTTGTTCATGGAAGTATCCGATATCACATGTAGAGCGATTGAAGTGATGGGGAACTTGCTTCAACAACTAGATTCCATTTATTTGCAAGAGCAAAATCACAGACCATATCAATTTTTAAAAAATGCTACATTACAAACTACATTTTCAACATTTGGTGATGGCTTGACAATATTCTTGGTTCTCGACGAAATTTTACAGAAGAATAGCCATATTAGGAGCCACATGTCTCTCTTCATGAGGTAGCTTATCTATTTCCTTTCAGAAGTGGGGCTCATAATCTTTCTGACTGCTGATTTTTTTTTAGGCTGCATTCAACATTCAGATATGCTAAGATGTGTTTGCATCTGTATTTGTGTCAACACACATTCTGGTTTTTTTATGCTTATACCAACAAAATTGATAATGGTAGAGCCATGTCAAGGTTGTGTGGGCTATTCCATGTCTCGCTGGTTTGCTTTTTCTTGACTGCAGTGTCAAAATAATGGACCTCTGTATCGTTTTTGCTGCTGGTTTACATTTTGTCAACTTCTTGCATATTGGTTTTACTTTCAGAAGTTCTTAATCTTTTGCTTTCCCTTTTTTCTGGAATTAGTCTGAACCTAAGCTAGTCCCTGTATTGTAGGCAGTCGAGCATAATATTCTCTATGGAGCCCTAATCATGTGTTCAAATAGGATGATTGCGAAGGTGAAATTGGACCCAAATAGTTTTGATATATCATTGGAGGATCTGGACTACCTTGACCAAGTGGTTAATCAACTTGAAAAGTCTTTCCATGATGGTTTTCTCAAGGTACTAAGGCTCCTTTCTAAATCGTTGTAGTATGCTCCTTTCTAAATCGTTGTAGTATGGAGTTCTATAGTATTTCTCTTCGAACACCTTTATGTGATATCTCTAACTATGCATGTGGAAATGTCAGTAACTGATCGTTGTTAAACTTTTGTGTATGTTCCCAGCGGTTATTTAAGGAGGACTCATTGTGGCATGGGACACTTCAGAAGATCAAGTCCAACAGAAAGTTTCTTGATGCTTTGTCTTCATGTACTTATGAGGGGCTGTCTGATATTTCTCATCATTTAGGTGAGTTAATTTTAAATGTTAAATGTTTATGTTGGGTATTGTAGTTATTAAATGAGGAATTCGTAGTTCTTAGCCATATATACATGCTTTCAATTTTATTTTGTTTTTCATGGCAGATACATGGAAGGAGTATCCTTGTGATAGAAAGAACATGTTACGTTATGTTGCTCTATTTGTCTTCAGATCATATCTTTTGGGTACACCCTGGATCTCATATTTACCTATAAGCATATGTGCAACTGCTTGCAACTTACTCTTATCTATGCGTGCCTTGAAAATCTGTTGGTTTTGTTTGTTAGCTTTTTTTTTCTAAAACTCATTGCGATCTACTTTTTGGTCACTGATATGTCTTTGCACATTATTGCAGTTGAAACTGTAGAAAAACGTATGGGAAAGGTGATTATTGAGGTGATTTGTATGGCTCCTGTAATTTATGTGGAGGGGGGCATCAGATTTGTGCTTTTGGACTTACTAAATAATCAACTTCCTCAGTCTGTTATCTCTTGGCCTCTGTTTAGACAAACTTCTAGGGACACCGATGTCAGAAATTATGTTGAACATGTGGATTTTATATTTGGAAGGTATGGATAATGTTTCTCTCTGTGAAAGTCGTATACTTAAGTTGTATCCTTGAATTTATAATTTCAGTTGTATTCTTGAATTTATGATTTCAATTGTATCCTTGAATTTATGATTTCATACTTATGATGGATTGTTTCGCCGTGAATTTTAGTCACAATACATTGCTCTTCTCTAGGGATTTGATGCTTTGCCTCATTCTTACTAAATAAGTGATGTAGATGGCCCTTTCATCCACTTTTTGTGTTAGAATAGTGAACTTGAGTTGACCTATTTTGTGGTCTACATGGCAACTAATTTGGATGTTTTCAATGATCTTCCAACATGCTGTTGCTTTACTTATGGCTTATTAACATATAGTTCACTACTTGTTTTGCGTAGGGATTGGCAAACAATGAGAGATGCATTAGCAGGTTGGGTAGCATCCTTTCATGCATATCCCATGGTAATATTCTTGTTTGCTGGGCATAAAAAAAAAAGAATTACCATGCAGAGTGTGCTCTGATGTTGACTTATGTATTTTTGGATATCAGACTGTGTTTTCAAGCATTGAAGGAATCCTTCGCACTTATTTTAGACAAACTATTCAGGTTTGTTTCCTTACTTCCTTTCGAATTGCAAGAATTGTTGTTATTCCTTCTTTGATGGATTTGCATCTGTTGCATTTTGGTCTTCAATTTTTCTATTCTACGTTTCATTGTAATTATCATCAAGTTCGCTATTTGACTATGATGATGATGACTATTTGATTCTATCAATGTAGAGCTAGTTTATATGTTTTATATGTCATAAAGTTCATGACGGGTTTTTACTCAGTTCTGTTTAACAATTGCAGGGAATACTCTTGGCACATAGATTGCAAACCATAGCCATGTCTTTGCTTGACCTACATGCATATTTTGAGGTAATTGCTTAAAGGATTTTCTGCTTTGAATTGCCACGGTGCTGAATTTTTATTGCTCATGTGACCCAAAGTTCCTGTTCCGTGGATTATGTTTTTTAATTACTGGTTCATCTAAAACATTTGTCCTAGTAATCACTTGGGACCTTGTATCAGTCATTTCACTTCTTGATATGCTTATGAAAATTCCGGTAATGAGTATGCGACATTATTCAAAGTATTGGTTATCATTACTGACCCCAGAGGGTGTGCTTCATGCAATAAAAAACTTTTCAATCAGTTGCAGTAGCTATGGGTCTAGCCTGTTGCCTAGAGTTGTGGAACAAATACGATAACCAACCTTATCCATGGATTTACATATAGTTTTGTACATGCAGATTCATGTAGACCCATTGTCTAGAGTTGGGGAACAAATAAGATAACCAACCTTATCCATTGATTTACATATAGTTTCATACATACGGATTCATGGCACATGATTTGTCTTGTATTTTGAAAGAGCTTACCTTTGCAAAAGAAGATGCTTTAATCTCGGCACTATTAGATTATGTTATAATTTTGTTCTCTTATCTCATTCATATGTTCTTGTTTGGCTGTGTTGCAGGTTCCTATCAAGAGAGAGAAAGCAAAGTCTCTTTGCCACATACTTGTTCTATTGAAAGTAAGGAATTTGCTTGGGATGAAACTTGACATGTTTTGATCTTTTAATTCTTTTCTGTGCATATGAAGTGTGGCTTATTGTTCCCTTTGTTATAGGTGGTTGAGAACACTTTCTGCAAGAAGATACCTGATATTGTTCGAAGTTTGCCTCATATCATACATCTTGTTCAAGCTGATATAGAGCATTTTCTTCTTCCTGTCAAGGTTCCTATCATTGTTTTCATGTTCTATAGTTTTTACAGACCGACACGATTTATATTTTTTGATATGCAGGACGAGTTGCATTCAGAAATTGCCAAAGGAGGCCACTCTAGCAAGTCAAGCTTTTTGAGCTCTATGATAGGGAGTATGGTCAAGTACCTAATTCTTGTGTTATGATTGATAGCCTTTTGAAAGCGCAAAGGGACTACCTTATTAGCTCATATGCCAGATATATATGCTTTGCATACTGATATCGAGTTGGTCAATGTAGGTACCATATTTGGATGCTCATTGGGTAAATCTAAAGTAATATAAATAAAAAATGTAAAATAAATAAATGCAAAATGATGTATGATAATACGATATGTCTAATGTGAAGTAGATAATATGATATATCAATGATATAATGTGCATGTTATAATATACATTTTGAGAACATGTAAAATGACATATCTAGTAGTTCTATATCTTTATTATTCTATTTACAGTACACCTAGCACTATATGGTGCACCCATGTGCTATATACCATTTGTTATTATATACTTACACAATTTATGGGCTATATCTATGTATTATATATTTTTTAGATTGTATACTATATGTCTTTTCGCTGTGTAGGATACCCATTGATACCCTCTTTCTGGATTTTGTGAAGCACTGAATAATATTCGCACTCCCAATATCTGTGTCCATATGGATAGACACTTGGGCCCCATTTGGACGTCCCCTTCTTAAGCGGTAGGAATAAAATTGCTTTTATTTTTGCACCTGATTGGGTGGTGTGCCAGCACATGTTTAGGGATGGACCCTGCTTATCCTGTAAGCAAAACCAATAGGCTCTATTTCACCATAGGGATAAAACAAAATGAACTTCTATTTTGATATCACCAAAAATGTGGATACTGTTCCACTTGTCTATGAATGTTGAAGACTGCCTATTTTCATGATTGTCCATAACTCAAACCGACAATAGGGCTCGGATATGGCTACCATGATGGCCAAATGGGGATTTAGGTATTAGGGTGGTCAGCATGGTGCTGAACACTTAGCGACCTTTGGTGTACAGAGAGAAGGGTTATGCAATTTTTAACAATTGTAGAGAACAGGCTCCTGTGTGATATGCCTTTTTGATCTATTTATTCAATATCAATCTGTGATGCATTGATATAAGTTAGAGGACAGGCTTTTGCGTGATATGCCTTTTTGATCTATTTATTGAATATCAATCTGTGATGCATTGACATAAGACATACCAGTAAAACTAGTCTAAAGACAAATAATGAAGCTTGCTAAATATCATTGTTTACAGTTTTGGAATGTTTTGTATTTGGGGAAATTTATCGAATGATCTCCTTGGAATTAAAAAATAGTCCCTCTGTTTACGTTCAAGTCCCACTTTTTGCAATTTATTTATTCCCAAATTATCCCCAGTTCGGACATCCAGTTATAGATAACCCCTCTAGGGCCTACTTTCTAGGCATGGCCCTTCCCATGACCCTCCCCCCGTCCTCCCAAACAAAAAAAGACAAACACTATCTAAACCTCACCACTAACTCAAATACTAATTTTTGCACCCAACACCACAAAGTAAGAAATTAGCTTTTTTTAGGATGAAAATAACCCCTTTCTGTAAGCTGCATTTCCCCCCTTTCTCCTTATCTATCCCTTTCTTTCTCAAATCCCCCATGCTCCCACTGTCTCTGTTAAGCTCCCACACACCTTTACTCTCTCTCAAGCCTCTCCGTGCACTTCCACTCTCTCTCAAGCCTCTCCATGTGCCACTTTGTCTCTCCAGGTCCTCCACAGACTTAAGGCTCCTGCACGCACCTCCCATTCCACGCAACTTCTTCGATTCTCTTTGCAACTTCATGCACCAAAATCTCTCTCTCTCTCTCTCTCTCTCTCTCTCTCTCTCTCACACACACACACACACACATCAGAGATTCACCACTAAGAGAACCAGATTGGGCACACCACGCAGAAACTATATGTGCTAGTTCCATACTCCATGAGTACATAGAGTGCCAGACTGGTTGAATAATAACTGGAGGCTGGTTTGGTACTCCATAAGCCGGACTGGCATCTAATACAAAGAATCATAATGAAAGCAAGTGCCCATTAATTTGATGAATAAAAAATTCACATAACAATCATTCAAAAACGGTAAACAAAAAATTTTAAAATTCACAGAACAATCATTCAAGATGAACCGGAAGCTGGTCCGGAACACAGTGTTGTACTGGCTTCAAAAACAGATAGAAGCAGGTCCGACTAATAGTGCGTCCCTAAACTAAAAACGACTTCCATGTGATCTTCTTGGGCTTCATGGGTGTGTGCTCGGTGTTTCCGGCTCCATTTTATGCTTGCAATGCATGCCACAGAAGCACACCATCACTGTCAGTTTCATTATGCAAGCAAAGAATAAGACCAGCCCCATCACAAATTGGACCACCGTGGTACCCAGTTGACCATGGTCAAGCACTGGAGTAATGAAGGTACTGCCTAAAGCCTAGAGTGACCCATAACCTTGGGAGAGGAAACCCTGAAGGCTCTTTACAGACCATCATATATGTGTGTGTATATGCGTGCGTGCGTGCTGCGAGAGAGAGAGAGAGAGAAGAGAGAGAGAGAGAGAGAGAGAGAGAGAGAGAGAGAGAGAGAGAGAGAGAGAGAGAGAGAGAGAGAGAGAGAGAGAGGACAACTTAACATTGGATGTCTGAAACATAGGTAAATTAGGAATAAAAAAGATTGCAAAAGTGGGACTTGAGCAGAGACCAGAAAATATGTGGGACTATTTTTTAATTTCAAATATTAGGGGATCTTTCCATAGATTTTTATTGATTTTAAAGGCTCGACTACCTGTGCGGAAAGACTTGGCTGTTTGATCTTATTTCATTTTTCCTTTGTGTAGTCATATGTTCATAAACTGGTCCTTCCAATGTATTCTAATCTAATCCGTTGTTTATCATAGGCATGCCTAACGATGCTGATCTTAGTTCGTCAACTTTTCTAATTGTCTGGAACATTTGATCTCCTCAAATTATTTCACTATCGTATCAAGTTGTCTAGTTTGTTCCATCTATAGTCAAGGTTTCAAAAAACGCTAGGCGGCCGGCCTGGCACCTAGTGCCCAGGCGGATGCTCAGAACCTTAGACGCCTTGTTGTACAAGTGATATAGATATGTAGTATATATACATATATTTGTGCCAATTTTAGAATTTATTACATTTGAAAATATGGTAACATATTTATATGTACAAAAATATGATATATCGCATGTTGAGAATAAATTTGTTCAAAATTTCAAAATTCAAACCATACGAAGTTTAAAAGTCTAATAGGATATGTATTAGTAATACTCTCAAACTCTCTATATTTCATAATAAGTGAAAAGGTTTAGGAAGGTTCTTCAAACCACAAAAAATATTTTTGATTCTCAGAAACAAGTATAGCTAAGAGATTGAAGGTTTATGGAAATTTTCTTTTAACTTTGGGGGTTGAAAATAACCCCCATAACCTATTTAAACCTCAAAATTACTCCATTTTCCCTTTTGGGTATTTTTTTTAAAAAAAAATCCACGTCCTTGGACGCCTGCCCAGGTACATCCGCTCGTGTAGGGCTGCCTGGGTCTGGGCGTGCGGTATTTTGGTCCAGGCTGCCTAGGCGTTGGGCGGACCGTTTTTTAAAACATTGTCTATAGTCTATACTACCCTTCCTATTCAATGATCCTATATTCATTTTACTGCTTTTATTAGCATGTTAATTTTTTCTGGCATTGGTTCTAAAAAATGGGCATTTGTCATTTATTTGCAGGGGGTAAGGATATAGATATAAGGATCACTGATTCCCTTTCTTTGGTAAGTGCATTTTAGCTGCCTTTCATTTATGTATTCATTACGCCATAAAACATCTAGAGACCATACTACTATTTATAGTTAACTTATATGATTGGATCATGTGGAAATTGAGAAGACATAATCCAAGTTTAACCCAGGAGGTTTCCTTTTCTGTTTACAGGTTTTGATAGCACTGAAAATGCTACAAGGAGGGGGGAATATTAAGAGGCTATGTATTGTTAATGTTGCACTAGATATTCTCCAAAGCATAGTGAGTTTCTAACTTTAAAAATTGGCCTTATTGCTATTATGTTTTTATATTTGTCCCTGCCATTCGTCCACGTCTGCAAACAATTTGGGTCTTTGAACAGCTTAAATTTCAATGGAACTTGAAACTTTTTTTTGTCCTTAACTGGTATCTCCTTTGCCCATGTTGTAAATGAATATTCAGTAAACATTTCATTAACATATTATTTTGTGGTGCATAGAAGCTGTGATTCATATGCACAAGGCTCACTCTATGTATCTATTATCCACATTCTACTGGATATCTTGTGATGTTCTTTAGGTTTACTGTGAATAATTGAGGATAAATGGAAAATGGATGTCACTTATTCTTCCTATTACTTATTGGTATCAATACTATGACCTATTATAACCTGTTTACAATGCAGTTATTGCTTAAGCAGAAGTATGCATCCTGAAATTGCAGATTTGAACTGCTTGACCTATTCATTGTGAATGGAGCTGGTACTTACTAAGGGGTTCCTTGTGTAATAGGGTCACGTGGACATGAACTATCCAAGAGTTAGAAAGCTGATTTCTAAGCTGCATATGGTTTCTGATTTTCAAAGAGTTGTTGGCGAGGTAACAAATTGCAGCTTCTTGTACTGGAGAAAAGAAATGATGGGAACTTGGCTCCCTATGGTTTACACAGATGTCAACAAAATTTCATGGTTGCGGTAAGATTGACTGAAATCTAGACCTTGTCTTGGATAAGGATTGGTTTGTGACATTTTAGCTATGTTATCAATTGCTTCAAATAAAGGAAGCTCTTAATATGTTGAATCTTTGGCTTCTGGAAACTTCCAGGTTTCTTCTTGAGGCATTCTGTGATGGGCTACGGCTTCTTAAATTTGGAAATGTTGGTCGGTTGACTCTACGCTCATTCGAAGGGGAGATAAAGGATGCTCTAAATAACGTATGCTCTTTTCTTTTCCCATTTGAACTGTTTGAATCGTTTAGTATAACTTGTTTCTTAAACAACCATTTCTTTCCTGAATGCTCACAAGCCTTCTTCTGTGTTGGATTGCTTTTCTTTGGTCTTATTTGGAATCCAGGATCAAATAGTAACTCCCTCTCCTTGAACAGGAAATTATGGTTCCTCTTTGTAGAGATATTGAAACTGATCTCCGCCTTCATGTACACTCCACCCATATTAAGGGATCTGTGCATGTGAACCCAACAAAGGTGCTTTATCTTTCTGATCTTGAACCTTCAATATGGAACTTTCTTTTTTGAAAAGGAAAATAAGCTGGATGTGTGATAGAGGCTAATGTGCACTCTAATGTCAGACTGGAGTTCGTAATCTTTCTTGGTATCTACGGTTGGAACCTCTGAGATTACCATTCAAGCTTATCCATATAAAATCACACGTCGAGGCATATCTTGATTCTACGTTCTATAACCACACAGCCATGTCCCCTTACAACTGGAAGGTAAATGTTATCATCTCACACTCCTGTTCTGCAAGTGCCATCCTTCATTCCACTGGTTATTTTATGATCAGTTTTACCTTGGACCTTGTTCATATCAGATATATGTTTCTGTCACTGACATGCTTGATTTTCAGACATACACAGAAATGAAGCACTTGGCAGAGCTCAAATATGGGGTTGTTTTGGATGGAATTCACCTTCCGGAGCGTTCGTTGGATCTAGGACTTGATGTTCTTGATATTATGCGCAATTTACATCAGTTTGCTGAGTCTTACATGTACAACATAAATGCACAAGTAATTGCCATATATATTCTTTTTCTTAAAGGATAAATTAGGCTTTTGAGTTTCCTTCAAACATGTGAAAAAATTGCAACAAATGGTACAATTAACACTTTTTTTTCCCTGAGCTATAGTCATATACTTGTTGCATGACATGTATATATTTTGGGAAGATTAGATTTTGTTTATCAATCATTATCTTCTGTTATTAAATGCATTTTACATAGCAATTTTAAGATCTCAATGTTTTGTGTTCTTATCAGAAACTCACACGCAGGTTTTCATTGAGAGGGTTTCAAGTGATCAGGGTCGGAAGACTATAAGGATTATCAGTGTGGATCATGTTGCCTCTTCTGTAGCCACCCATGGTTTGGGAATCATAGATACTGTAATGCATTCAATAAACTACTTTCTAGAAGAGAAGATTGCTTCACTGTCTGAGGTTTTTCAAGATGACCATTTTAGATCGCAGTTATTGAAAGAATACAAATTCTGGAAGGTAACTACAATCTCCTGTATTTGACATTTCTTTTCTTATAGTTCATCTGTGTAAAATTCAAGGAAAATTTTGATTTCTGGCTTTCAGCCTTTATCTTATTGAACGATTATGTTTAGTGTCCTTACATTTGTTAAATTTACCTGAATAGATGTGTGCAGTTTGTTCTGATGCGTTGCACTAACATGGAAAAAAACCCTTCTCGGTACAACATGGAATCCGCCCTAGAGATTTTTATGGCCCTAGATTTCCTCTTGATAAGTTTGGAACCTAGGGTTTGTGCTGCATCTCATAGATACTTTACAACACACACACACACATCAATTCATTTGCAGATTAGTTTTTACTTGCAGAATGACAAAAGCTGTGAAAATAGATTATATCCAGTTGGTTTGGAGGTGCTTTCTTCATTGCGACCATATTATATAAGGACTCTATTTTTATATGCAGAATAAGAAGGATGCTTCATCTCATGAGTACCTTTTCAACTTACATACCTTGACACTCATGCACTTGCACACAGACACAGGATGACAAAACATGTGAAATAAAATTCAATCCTTTTGTTTTGAAAGCGTTTTCTGTTTTTTTTTTTTTCGTTTTTTTTGGGGTAGATCAGTGGGGAATACGGGCCCGTAACCATTTTGGATAGAATCAGTTCTTTTAAAGTATTAGTGAGAATGAAGGCCGTGACCTTTAATTGGGGCTCAGTTTTTTTTAAATGTTTGTGAAGGTGTTTTCTTCATCGTAGGCATATTGTATGAGAACTCAATTTTTACCTGCAGAATGACAAAGGATATCTCGACAAATACCCCTTTTCTCGGGCCGAAGAGCTGAACGAAGCCACTGGAAAAAAGGATGTGGAGGTTGAAGAATTGAGCATTTTGGAACAAGTTTGTTCTCTTCTCACTGAGATTGGTAATGTGGTTGGGTTCGCCAAAATTCTCCAAACAGGAAGTCTTCGTCATGCCTGTACTATTTCTCAGTATGTACTCAATACATTTCATGAAGATGCATGGATTACTTGTTATTTTGTGTTCACTTTTTTTTATTGGAGCTTTTAATCTTCACAAATCTCAGGTTTATACAAAAGCCCCAAATATTTAGTGAGCCTCACGGGAAATTCTCAGCACTTGGGTTTTATTGACAAAATGTGCAGAACAAGTAGAGATATGTGCACAATGCTGGATCATAAGTACAGTTTGTCGGATCATGCGAATTATCTCTCAATCCTTGACAATGCACTTTTTAAGGTTGGTGAATTGGGATTACCTTTCACCTCAACTCTTTCAAATTAGTTCAATGGAGCACTTGTTCCAAAGAGTTTACTATACTTACCAACCTTCAATGAATGGATACCATTTTGCAGAGGTTCAGAACATTTGGAGCTTCCCTTCTTGTTTGGGATGCATCTAGTGATTCGAAGTTTCAAATACCCTTGCATTTAATTTTTGTAACAACCACTGTGTTGTAACTTGAAATGGTCTTTTGAGAAATCTACAAGGCCATTGTATGTGAGTTTTGAACTGCTGCTTATGGCATCGAGCAAGTTTTCAGAAAGTATTCATGCTTGTAGTGGACAAATGCCTTGAACCATTATGCTTATAAATGTTCAACATTATAGAAAAAATATTGTTCTTTAGATCAATCTGTTCTTCTAATTATCTCCTCTTAAGTACTATTCCCTAATGGTTTGTTGAATTATCGAAGACACAAAAATAACTTCCGTTTTGTACCAATTTATTATTTTGCAGGGCCTCCAAGGCAGTGAAAAGGCCCATTTGAAGCAATTTTTCCTTGTAATTCCAGCTTTAACAATCAATGTAGTAGACAGTAAAGTCCATTATAAAGACAAAGTATTGCAGCGGGGGCGTGATGCCGCAAACCAAACACCATCAGATGATGGCTTCATGCTTGGGATTGCTTACATTCTCAAGGTTCTTTCCATGATGGACTTGGATTCTATGCTTACTGTTTTGCGATGCATTTCTTGTAAAACTGATGGATCTTATCTCACCATGTTTCGGAGATTTAATTTGAAAATGATTACAGCTTATGGGGCAAGGCGAGTTGTTTGATGGGCTACACTGGTTTTCTTCCGCAACAAGCCATTTTGACGAAGCAATGGCATCTGCGGTTGAGAGTGGAGGGACAGAGCAACGAAAGGGGAGTGGACTTGCGCTTTTGAAACTTTGGAGCTCCTCGCTTGCTACTGTCTCGTCAAAAACGCAAAAGGTTTGTCCTCCGCTTGATAGTTTTTCCAGCTTCTATCTCTTTGATTTATTCTTTCTTGTACTGGGATTCCAAACTTTCAATCCTAGCCTTCTCCATGAGAATATTCTTACCACAATCTCTTCCTACTGTCATGAACTGTGACTAGAACTCTTCTGATACCTATAGAGTCTTTCCATCGACCTCCCAAATAAACACACACTATCTATTTTTTATTTTGCCTTCTGTTGTTTCTTTTTTAGCCAATAACAAGAGTGTTCGAAATACCTTGGCTGCGAATGTAGCATCTCAGATCAAATAAAACTCATAAAAGGTTTCTTCACCCCTCAGTTTGTGTTTAATCTACTTTCCATATTGTAGGTTCTCGACACCATTAAGCGATGTAGGATGGAGATGGAGCTCATTGAGTTTGGTGTCAACACTGCAAGAACAATCTTGTATTGATTGATATCTACAGTTGACTTCCTCAAGATGAAGAGGCAAGGATGTGATCATTGTTGGCTTCACACTGGCCTTTGTGGCCCTTGTGCTGATATTGTTCTTTCACCTCTATGATAGAGAGAGAGCCATCCCCCGGTACACCCTGCCGTTCTCTTTTGCTGATGTCTAGGTTTGGCCTATATGGTTCAGCGAGCATCGGCACACCATAACCATGAGAGAGAGAGAGAGAGAGAGAGAGAGAGAGACCAGATTGGGTTGCATCCAATTACATTATATCCATTGTATTGCTACAAGATGTTATACATACCATATCCAGGTCAACCCTGATCTGACTTGGGAGGTCCTAGCTGGTTCCTGCCTGGTTTAGATCAAGTGGACCTGGACCCGGTTGAGTCAACTTGCTGATAAGCAGCCCTACTAGGTGTCGAGATGTTTCGGAAGAAAGCTCAATCAATTTGGTCATAAAAGAATACACTCATATGCTCGCAGATATAAACGTATAGACCTGTAGGCATGTGTATACATACACAAGTTGAAACCCATTAAAACATATACATTTACATGATAAAGGTAATGTTCGAGGAATTGGATCTCATCCAAAGACGGAAATTGTTGTTTGCATTGCACCCAAATTAAGACAAGTTGTTAGACTGGAATGCTGATCTCTGAAATGACATTCTTCCTTTTTGCAGTTTTTATTTTTTTATGAGTCCCAAATTCTGGCTTGAAATTCTGGAATTATAAACTGCAAGTTTCAAAACAAAAGATTGTGTATAACTGGTAATTAGAACCCCAGATTTCTAACAATGAGATTGCTCGGATTCTAACAATGAGATTGCCCGGATGCTCCCATGGTCACTTGGATGTGAAGTACAGTCTCCTTATCCGAATTTCCTCAACTTACATATACTAGTGTTTGGAAAGTTGTACTCAGGCTCCAACTCGCCAAGGTCGCATGTCCAGATCCATCACAGAAAACATGGGATCCTAAGATTGTGAGACACCCGATTTTCAGGCTTTTCAAATTGCCAAGTTCCTAATCAAATCCAACTCGGGCGATTCCCTAGTTAGACTGGTGAATTTTTAATTACTGATAAACTAATGACCCATATTTATGGTTATAGGTACTAACCTGCCCATCATTATAATGCATGTCTAATGATCTGTGTAATGCAAAATACAATAAATATTCTCCACAAGAGTTTCTTAGCAAGCCCCTTCAATCTTTTATAACTGAAATTTCAAACCACGGAGTGCATGATATGAAAGTCATAATGGTTTATGTGAATGATCAAATTAAAACAAGACAAAAAAAAAAAAATCCAACATATTCTTGCTCTTCTTCAACTCTTCCAACTCAAATCAATGCTGGATCAAAGATGTAAGCTTTGATAGTTCACTTGCTCCTAAAGCAACCCAGAAAGAGCCCCACAAAATCAATCTCAACGCTCCAAATCTGTTTTCTCAATTGAAAACTCTAATTAATCATTCACCTAGATTCTCTTAAACAGGTCTGGTGTTACCTTTATCTTCCTTATCCTCCTTGTATCATAGCCTATATGCTCCCACTCCTCTCTAGCGGGCTTGGGTTTTATTCTCTCCTTTTCTTGATCAAGCTCTTTTGTTTCCTTTCATCTGACTCCTAGGTCTCATTTGCTTCTTCTAAAGCTTAGCAGAAGCCTCCACACTCCTCTTAACCAGTCCTCCATGGCTTTTGGGCTCCTCACCGCCTTCTCAAAGTCTTCTTTCCAGCAGCTCTTTCTCTCCTCAGGCCTAGCGTCTTCCTTTCTGATTCCCAATTCCACTTGTCCTTCGGCTTCAACCATTTTGTCTTCATCCTCCACATCTTCATAATTACCTTGATTCTTTGGTCTCTACCTGTTCCTCTTCCTCTTCATCACACTCACCCCAATTCTTTGTTTCTCCCTCTTCATCCTCTACTTCATAGTCGCCCATCAGTTCCCAGTTTCCCTCTTCATCTTCATCACTAGAAATCTGATCTTCATCGTGGTAACCAGTCTTCGTGGCTTCGAGCTTGGCCTTCCGTTCATGTGTATGAAGATGAAGAAGAACTTTGATGGTTCCAGAGCAAGAAATCCCAACTATCTCATTTCCTTTCATCGCTAAGCTTCTCATAACCTTTCACAACATCATCAACAAAAGCCTTCTAGATTTGCTCTCACTAAATCTCTGTCTTTCCCTCTCCAATTTTGACCTCAAAATAAGTATTCCTCAGACTCAGGGTCTAGAAGAGCCCAAAGACACTTAGAAAGCTTCCCGAGGCTCAAATCTGCACCAATATGCACGCCCTTTTAACATAGATTATTCCAAGCTTCATCCAAGATGCACATTTTGTGATCAAGGCTCTAATTTTGTTCCCAAACCTACCCATGTGCTTTCCATTTATCAGGCCTCTTCTTCCCTGATTCAACCACCACCTCACAAACCAGAGCCCATTGCTTCCATGGAAGCTCACACAGTTTTCATCTTTGATGCCTAATATTTGCATGCCAACTTTATTCATGATGCTGAGGCGCCACCGAGTAATCTGTAGTCATGTCAAACTGTTCAATCTTCTCCAACTCTTCATGGTTTTACATAACCAAACATACTCTCTCATAAGAGAATCAAACTCAAATTGGTTCTCCGATCACACTGTCTTGCCATGAAAAGGGCCCATATTCTGCATATTTGTACCAGTCATAAGTGTGACGAAAATTGGTGTCACCTTTGTCCATGAACCGAACCATTCTATAACAAACCGATCATATCGACTCTTCCTCAGTGAAATCATTAACTGAATTTTTACCAGAGCTATTCTCCTTTCTAAAGAAGAGGTTCTCAACCATTCTCCTTGCTCTTCTTCTTGATGCTTTTCTCGTTTCCCTTAGAACCTCTGCATTTATTTCTATTCGATCAGTTGAGATGAGAGAGGAGATTTATTCCACATGTACAATGTAAGCTCACGAGAGAGAGCAAACGTTCATGAACGCTATTCCTTGTGTGTTTGTGTGTGAGAGAGAGAGAGAGTGTGGGAATTGGATGGAGAAAGAGTATAGAGGAGCTTATGACTTTGGACAATGATTTATACGTGTTAGGGCCAAAATCAATTTCATATTTTATCTTAAAATTAAATAAAATATTTATTTGAATTCTGAAGTATTTTTATAAAGGCAAACCAAATAAAAATAATTAAAACTATTTTAAATTAAAAATAACCAAACTAGCGCTAAATTTATTTTGATCAATATTTATTCAAAATATTTTTTATTATTTTAATTCAATTCTACTTATAAAACTGAAGAAAAAAAATCCAAATTTCAAATTAATATCTTTAAATAATAAATTAAAAATAAAAAATAAAATTCAGTTGTTTCCCATCTAAACCATTAAAGGATGCTTGTGTATTAACTATTAAGCATCCATGTGCATGCCATTACCAAACCTTTGAAAAAAACTTAAAGGATTCAAACCCTTGGCCTCAAACCGATGATGTCTGCCACTAAGCCTCGACATCAATTTGATTTTACAATTATTAGATGTTAGTGCTTACTGATATATGGTACGCCAACCACTTATAGGTGTGATTGATTTTACTGTAATGTGGTACCACAATGTACAATAGGCATAAGGGTTTAAACACAGATTCACGCCTTGCAATGCAATGCAAAACAAAAAACAAAAAAAAGGAGATTTCTATAAGGCGTCTTCCTCGGACTGTAGAAGTGACATACCTCCAAATTTTGTCTGATGTACTTCCTGTGTTAAGACACCTTATAATGCCTTGAATATCTATTTTAATCACAAATTTATAAAATTTGAATTCTAAAAATGCCAAACAAATCTATAAACACTTGAAAATCCTAAAAATAGACAGTCCAAATAAAATATTACAATATATATTATTTTTAAGATTTGAAAATCTTATTTTCTCCTCGTACTCGTACATCTTGAAATCTAGATGATCAAATTAGAAGGTTTTCCAACATCTAAACGCTCTTCTAAAGGATTATTTAAGGTGCACATTTGACACATAAATTTTTATCTAAAATAGAATTATTAATGAAGAGATGAGAGTTCATATTACAAACACATTAAGAGCTGTATGCTGCACTGAAACAAATCCAGATGGAGCGTGTGTGAGAGAGAGAGACAGAGACAGAGAGAGATGAAATGAAAAAAAACAAAGATGAAACGAAAAAAAAAAAAATTAGATGAAATGAAAAAAATATATATGTAAAAGTTCATGAGGGAAAGGAAAATAATCACAAGGCCCCGTAATTCATTCTTCACTAATTCACACACAACACAACTTTACCAAACTGCAATAGGCAAGCATTCGAGTTAATATTACAATGCAAATAACGAAAACAGACGTATAAAAAACAACCCCGAATCATGCAGGCTTCTCATATGAATTCAGATCTCTAAACTCTGAGATTTTATTCCGAATCATTTCACCAGCATGAGCTTGCACAAACATGTGTGTGTTGTCCAACATGTGAATGATAAATTTCTGAGAAGGGGGTAATGATGCATTTAGACTCGCAATAAATTGAGCCATTGGAACATCACTACAAAACAACACCAGAGACAAATTACATATATATACATAAAAGCTCTGTGATACCCGACCACTACAATGAAATAGAAATCTTTGTTTTTCTATAAGAATAGAAGCATCTCAATGAAGGGTGACGTATCTAAGACTTCATAGAAAATTGGCAACACAATTTGAAGAGCAATGACTGAAAACACAAGTGCTCACATGCAACTGCAAGAAAGAATGGCATGCCTTCACATGGCTGAATTTCAGCTGTTATAGTACATTTTCTTCTAGCCCTTGGTAAATGGCACAATCGCACTAGCCATAAATGCAAATGACTAATACAAAGAGCAAAGGACATTTTGGGTTTAAAAACTTCTGGTAAAAGTTCACAAAACTTCCACTCTAAATAGAGAAGGTTAACAAAACCCACCCATTTATATAGAGCTACCTATCCATCCATCTAATTACCTATATTGAAATAACATATAAGAAAAGAACTACATATGCTCAATGTTAAAAAAGTACGGATATAAAGAGATCACATGGAAATGCTTGATCGATTTTCCTTACCATGAGATGAAGAGGCCCTTAATGGCATTCACCATATTGGCCTCCCTATTTAGTTATCTTGAGCCTTTGCCTGCACATAAATAGATACACTCAAAGATGCATTTCATTTGTGTCCGTGTGCATGTGCATTTGTGTGCTTCCCCTTTCCAAAAAAGATCACAGAAAAGATCACACACGTGCACTTGTACACACCAAAGAATAACGTATTCCAAAATCAAAACACATGCTAATAGAGTTAGGAAGAGCTTTAGCCTAACCAAAAGAGCAATAAATACTATAAAAAAAAATTCATTGAAGACAATAACAGAACCATATAAATAGAACAATTATGGGGACATTAACTTCTTCTACGATTTTATTCCTTCCCTCCCTCCCTCCATAGAGAGGAGCCAGGCCCTCATATTTCCTTTATGCTTCAGTTTAGACCAAACACCAAATTAGAAACTTCAGTATCATTTCCACTCTTCTCACTATTGCAGTTTAGAACCCCTCAGGCCACTTAGCTAACACTTGCAAACCAACTAGATAAACATATAAGTGTTTTCCTCTTTTGGAGGAAATAAACGCAAATAAGTATCCATACGTCATATCGACTACTGCTATATTACGTATCAAACGGAAAATTTGATATCAAAGATAACAACTTTTAGAACTCCTTGCACTTGCACAAGTTTCACAAGATTTTGAAATAAATTTTCTGCAACCGCTTTTTAGTAAGAACAGACCTTAATAATATCCTTAACGTTATCTAGCTCTATAACATCTAGAATGAAAAAGTGTACCATGTTAAACTGTAGAACATTCTTTTACAGTCTTAACAAATGGTTAAAGAAATTCAAACACTGCAATCATTTTTTCCTACTATGGATCATTTTTCTATCTAGTAAGACACACGCGTGCGCTAGTACACATACACAGAGCTCGAGTCTATGCAGAATTTCTCATTCAATTCAAAACATTTTTTGAATGTATCCATGTAAGTGTATGTCATGATGGACTGATCAAATATTTTATTGATGGTCAAAATTTACAGATTACAGGAAGAAACTACCAGGCAACTCTATGAAATAAACCAACTGGTTAGACAATTGATTAAATATATTTTTTTATCATGAATATGCATGACCATTTGGAAGCCATATTCAACTTAGGACATGGATAAAAAAGATTAAAATTAATAACACTCACCCATAAAGCCAAAACCCTATCCATCCCCCCCCCCCCCCCCAAAAAAAAAAAAACCATAAGATATCTGCATAATGGTATTTAACTTCTTTCTCTCTGGAAAAGCTTAGGAATGTCATTTTAGGAATGTCAGTCTTTAAAACATTGGCCTTTAGTATGTAAGTTGAATAATAAACAGAGGTGATACGAATCCAACTTGATCATGGACAAAACATTTCTCAACGGAGACAAAGTGCTGGAGATCATTCAGACATTCTTCTTTCAGGAAAAAAGACAAAAAAGGTTACATGTTTACAGCCTCTGGGAATCCATGGAGGGTTCATACAATTATGGGAATTGCAAGCAACACCAGTTACGCACCTATTAGCTAAAAGAAGATACTTTTCTCATTAATGGATTGAATCTAGCTCCTCACTGTTACCATTTGGCTTCATAAGACACAAGCATCTGGCTTGGAGTTTAGAACAATGGTCCAATAATGGAAGAGTGTAATGGGCTTCAACCAGTTGTTCTCTCACATTTTCAGGCAATGAATCAGGATTCAGGCAGCAGATTTACTACTAGCTAGTGAGGCAAATGAGGAGACTACTATATGGGAGCCACTGTCAATGTCTCCCCATGGATGGTTTCTGGTGACCATCTTCTAGTTTCATGTAAGGGGAGACTGCCTTTGTTTATTGTGATCTTCAGCATTTTAATGACTACGTATCATTTAGTCATTTATTTAAAGGCAAGGGGCTCAAAACCCCAATAACCTAGCTATAAAAAGAGTTCAATGCAACCAGTTGTTTATGTGGAAATCCATGGTTCAACCATTTTGGCAGCTTGGGCAAACAAAGCACTGGGTGAAAGAAGTCCTAAATGATAGATCTGTACAAACAACAAGAGCCACAGAGAATCCCTAGAATACATTAGAAATGTGGCCTTTGTCAGCACAACCTGAAAATATTGGTTCTTAACATTTATCATAACATAATCTATAATGCACTCCAAGAAGAAAAAAGGAATAATACAGATGAAGGAAAGGGAAAGAACAGTTAAGTGTTGAAAATGCTGGTTCTTACATCTACTATAAAATTGTCATTATCAATGTTCTCAGGACCAGACCAATGACCGAACCAGTGAAAGCACAGGTTCGGTTGGGCCGGCTGAACAGGAACGGTTTACTGGTTGGTCCGGTCTAATAAATTAAATAGTTGATAAAATTAGTAAAATAAGAAAAATTGGGGGAAATAGAGAAAATATGGAAAAAAGGAAAATCTTAAAAACAAAGAAAAAATTATTAGAAACAAATATAACTCCTCAAGCAATAAAGAAATATTCATTAATAATACAATAACTCAAATTTGTAAAGAAGACAAGAAATAAATATCTCATACAATATTAAAAATTAGTCATGAACCACAATCATATGCAGAGACAAAGTAAGTACATCACCACAAGTCCACAATTTGCAACTTATAGGCCTTAAAGGCTTCTTACCATTAGAATTATACAAAACCTAAGGGCCAGTTTGGATGTCAAATAAAAAAACCTTCCCATTGAAAAAAATTGTAAATTACAATTTTTTTCAACCTTATTGATAAATATTATCATCTTTTTTAATTAGTTTGTTGGACTGTTTGGATGGTGTGCACATATTAAAATGAGTTTCGCGGAGGGACACAGCGCTAAAGCAGGGGCGGGCGGGAGGCATATTTGCACTCCTCTCACAATAACATACGCTCTCTCCACATACAAGTCCTATCAGCTCCATTTGAGAGAGAGAGAGAGAGAGAGAAAATACTTGCCTCACTCGAAGCTGGTGTTGTAGTTATGCAGGCAGCCAAGCATGGTGGTGGAGTGGAAGTGAGTTGCAACTGACATCTAGAGAGAGAAAATGGCACCATGGCCAAAGCCCAAATCCTAGTTTCTGCAACTGTTCTTCGTCATCCATTTCTTCCATTTCGGACCATACAACTCTTCTTCCTTAGC
>NW_006499827.1:629130-663647 GCF_000471905.2 Amborella trichopoda
ACACGAATTTATAGAAAAGTCAAGTCCCACACCTATATGATAATTTTTGTAGAGATCCGTGCTAACTTTAATAGTGATCATTTGGAGTCTGACACACATAGGTGGGGAGGGTCCTATATGATCATTACTATATATATATATATTAATTTTTTCTTCCTTTTATTAAGCTTATCTAGTAGTCTTTTTTAGTCTATCTAAATCTCCATCCCATAAACCCCTATTTTTTAGATCGCCAATTTGGACCGACACATACCCGCTTTGATCACTAATGCAAAAATATCTATTACATATTTATCAGTAAATGACCGACTGCACTGATTCGAGTTTGAAGCACTGTTGATTCAACAGACTTTAGTTTAGTCATCCAGACTTTGGGGGACAATCCAAATTTTTTTAAAAAGAAAATAATTTCAACCTCAATATATAAAGAAAAAAGTTTATATAAGGTTCCAACTTTAAAATGCAAAATTAAAGATGCATCTAAAAAATCCATCGAAAAAAGTTGTTTTAATTTTGAAAAACCTTCTAATTGATCACTTCGACATGGAGATGTATGAAAATGGAAAAAAAAAAAAATTGATTTTGAATACAAGAAATAATGCATTTTGCAACACATTATCTAGACGGTCCATATGAAACAATAGATTATCAAGCTTACCCCCATAAGCTGGCCCACCATAGTACGTACCATGTACTCAGCTATTTATTATTTTAAAAGGTGTGATTTGTATAAGGCTCATGCTCTAAACAATCAAAATAAATCATACCTTCAAATAATTTTAAAATATGTTGTTTTGGTATTAGAAATCTATATGAGGGCTAAACGTTGTTTTCATTTCTAATTATAAAATTTAAAGAATGAAAAATAGTGTAAATCAAAGAGAAGGATGCGGTTTGTATGGAGCCTACGCTCTAAACAATCAAATCAGAGCGTACCTTCAAATAGTATTGTAGAAATGTGGTTTCATTTTTGGAAATCTTTATGATTGCTTTAAAATATATTTTAATATTTTTTTTATAAAATTTAAAGTTTAAAAAATAGTATAGATTATAGATTATGAAAACGTGAAAATCTTGAAAATTAGCGGTCCAAAATTGTGTTACAAAATATACTATTTCCAAAATTTGAAATCCATTTTTATCTCGTGTCCATGCATCTTGATATCGAGATTATCAATTTGACGACATTTTGGCATCAAAACAACCTCTTGTAGTGAAATTTTTGAGATAAACTCAAATTTGATCATTTAACTTTTCCCATATAAGAATGATTGAAAATCTTGAAAATAATACATTACAAGATGCACTATTTTCAAAACTTGAAATTTATTTTTTCTAGTGTCCATACCTATTGTGGTTTAGATGATCCAATTAAAAAATTTCCGATGTCAAAACAATTTTTGTTTATGAATTTTTAGACGGTTTAAATGATCCAATTAAAAAATTTCCGACGTCAAAACAATTTTTGTTTATGAATTTTTAGACGCACCTTAATTCGATTGATTAGAGCCTCACCCTATATAAACTTTTTTCTATTTGAAGGGTTTGGTAAGGGCAATCTGGACATTTTGACGGAACCTTCAAAGCGTGGTCACGAATATTCGTGGCTCGTGGCCCGTGACAAAACTCATAATCTCCGTGACGACAAAACCGAAGTATTACCTCATCTCCTCCGTCCATCATACTATTGTATCTCACCAACGGGTGAGATCGTTTTACAGGAACTTCCCCCCTCTTTATAAAGTGCCATTTTCTCTCTTCAAAACCAGAGTTGAACTCTGTAAACTGTGGGGTAGAAATCGATTTGGAGGCTTTCGTTTCTTTGAAGAGCTTTTTGTTACGCAATCATGGTGACGATCACGTCTGTTAAAGCTAGGCAGATCTTCGATAGCAGAGGCAATCCAACGGTTGAGGTTAGTTCACTCTTTCTGTGCTTTTCTTCTCTCTATGCTTCCCTCTTTCAGTGGTTTTATTAGATTATGATTTTTTAGGTTAGATTTAGAATCGTATTATTTTGATCTGTGAATTACATTCTGTTTCTTATGAATCTGTTTTAGTTCAGATCCGCTATACTTCTGATTTTTAATGTTGGCATTATTTAGGTTTTGATCTATTTTTTTACATTTTTTTTTTTTTTTTGTACAATTTTCATTTAGTTTTGCATTTTTATTTTGCTTAGCCTTGATTCTTTGGTGATTTATTCACAGCTTTTGTTAGTTTTCGGGTTAGTAGAGTTCTAAGTTGATATACGCAGCCGTTTAACTCTGATTTGAGTATATTGTAAGTCAATACTTCAGTCACAGGGGAAAATGATTTCAGTCACAGGAAAGAAATAATCAATTGAAATAAATTTTGATCATAGCTAAATATGGTCGAGGGTTTATTCTTTTTGAGAGGAAAGAAGATACTTATCCATTAACCGGAGGGAGGAAATATTGAATTATTTTTCAAACAGATATATTGTCTATAAAATTATTATTATTTTGAATAAATTTTCTATAAAATTATTGTCTTTCCAGACAAGAGAAACGAATGATATTCATCTTTTATTTATAGATTTTCACGTTCCTACAAAAATTTGCAAATTTGTTTATTTTGGGCAGAGTAAAGTGAAGTTCCTCTCTGTATTCATGCAATCTTTTTCTGTGATTGCAATGATTTGACATGCTTTGCAAGATCAAACTTTTTATTGTTGTCATGGGTTTTTTTATAGGTTAATGGAATAAATTTATAGTGTGTAACTGTACGATTAGTTGCTTATACTCCCGGTTCTTATGATATCTATGTTTAATTATTTTAACATTATAAAAAAGAAAGAAAGAAGAGATCTCTGTGTTTAATTATTTTTGTAACATCTGGGTATTGTGTGCTCACTTGTTATTCTTTCATTGAGAGTATAAATATTTTGTCTAAGAGAGTGTCTTCATTTTGTCATTGAAGGTGGACGTCGGTCTTTCTGATGGAACCTGTCACAGAGCTGCTGTTCCAAGTGGTGCCTCAACTGGTAATGTCGCTACCTTTGAAGTTGGTTTATATCAATATTTTTCACGAATTCAAATAACTGTTGGCCATTAGCCAGAAAAAGAAAAGAGTTTCATTTCCAATTGTATATGCTCTGCACACCTGTGCTGGCTTTAGTCATATTATTGAAGATGTTAGATCGATTCCCATATCAAGTGGGCTTGAAGGATAAAGGTTCATAGTGGATATGAATTCTGATTGTATCTGCACTTTCTTGTTCCACTTGAATTTCTTATGTTGTAGGATAAGATTACTTAAAGGGAAAATTTCACTTTCTATATGTATTATACGGTAGAGACTGTAGAGAGGTCCCCATGTAAGTGTGCCACTGATTGTGTTCTGTAATTAGCTGCCATTCCAAATTCTGTCTGGATTGCGGAAATAATAGTCTACGATTTTAGATTTTACATTCTGTGACATTGTATTTCTTTGATGTGGTACTTGTTCTGGTATTTTAGCTTTCATAGCCGATTGTCAGTTCATCATTTGGTTTTATCACAAACTGTTAATCTTGTTTTGAAATGGTTTTCGTTTCTTATTGGAAATGAGCATGAAACTAAAAAAAAATAAAAAATCTTATGACTAAATGGACTATTGATCTGGTCTCTCTCTTTGTCTCTAGTTTGGAACATAAGCATAGCTAAGATATTGATACTTGGATAATGGATTATGCTAATCAATAATACAAATCAGCTTTTATTATGTAAATGAAGCAACATAACCAAACCCAATAATCAACAATTCAAGTGCGGTCTCTTGGTTTTTTCCAGCATTTTCTGAGAAGATTTCTTTGTGAAACTACAGCACAACGGGTTGCTACATATATTTTTTGCATTTTCTGATTTTTGAGTCTATGGTACACTGACTTATCTATTTTTTGCCTTGTTAGAGTTCTTATAAGTCTGTTGGTGTCACAGGTGTATACGAGGCATTGGAACTGAGGGATGGAGGATCAGACTATCTTGGGAAAGGTGTCATGAAGGTAAATAGGAGTTTTTTGTGCGAGCATGCTTGATTGCTATTATTTGATAGTTCACTATTAATTGCTCTGGAATTATATATATCAAATTGTATCAAGCAATGGCTACAAACAGAGGTGTGCACCAAAGTGAAAAAAGAAAGGGAAAAAAAAGAAATGCTAATGCTAATTAGGAAGCACTGCATTTTAAATGCACCATTTTGATGAATATTATGTTTTGTTTTTCATAGACAGTAGGCATTCTTAGCTGTGTATGCATGTGTGGCCATGAGTGGCAGTATGGGTGCTCATTGTTGGATAGCCCCATTTCACTACTCGGTCCTATAATGGAAATTAGATCCATAGTCCGCTTCTTGTTCAATCTGCTTTTCTTATTTAAGCTGATATCAGCTAACCGGATGCTTTATTTTTCCTTTCTTCAACGTAGGCTGTTGGAAACGTCAACTCAATCATTGGACCTGCACTTATTGGAAGGGTGTGTCACATGCTTCTCTATTTTAGCTGACATGGGTTCTTTGATGCCTTCATTTATTTCTCTTTAATAACGAGATTTCCTTTATTTGTATATGCCTATATGTGTTTTTGATATGTGCCTCTGCATTATTCTTTTGTGTCAACACAGGACCCAACTGAGCAGACCCAGATTGACAATTTCATGGTACAACAACTTGACGGAACAGTAAATGAATGGGGTTGGTGCAAACAAAAGGTATCACAATTGGCACATTGGCCATATTGATGACACAGTTAAGCTTTCTCACATTTATATGTGATCAGTAATGCTGAAGTTTTTTTTTTTTGGTTGTTTATGATGCCAGCTTGGTGCAAATGCTATATTGGCAGTATCTCTTGCTGTTTGCAAAGCTGGTGCCAGTGTGAAAAAGATTCCTCTTTACAAGGTAAAAAAAGGGTTAATGGTATAGAGAAAGTACTATGCCACCTGAATTTCAAGAAGAAAAATAAAAGAAAAAAAGAAAGAGAAATACTAGTTTGCTCGTGTTCATTCATGGGGTTTCTTTCCTCTGTATGTATTTTTCAGCACATTGCCAACCTTGCTGGCAACAAAAACTTGGTTTTGCCTGTACCTGCCTTCAATGTTATCAATGGAGGATCACATGCTGGCAATAAGCTGGCCATGCAGGTGTTGTTACCTTACCCCCTTATGTGTACAAAATTGTTCCTTTACTATAAGCTGCTTTTAGATATTTGAAGAATTTGGTGTACTTCTCTTAGTTAACTAACACTGGGCCTCTTTTTCCCCTTCTCTAGGAATTTATGATCCTTCCTGTTGGGGCCTCCTCTTTCAAAGAGTCCATGAAGATGGGTGTAGAAGTATATCATCATTTGAAGGTTGTGTTCTATCTCTCACTCTTTTCTCTCTGCCTTTATTGGTGTATTTTTGTGACCCATATTCTCACTTCCTCTCTAATCCTTTCAGGCTGTTATAAAGAAGAAATATGGTCAGGATGCCACAAATGTTGGTGATGAAGGTGGCTTTGCTCCCAACATTCAAGTGAGTAGCTATTTAGTGGTCAAACTTTTTTCTGTAACAATTTTCTGCAGCTTATGTTAAAAGAGTCCAAAAGATTGCTAAAATTTGTACTGTATAAATATTAATTACCGTCTATTGTGACAATATATTTGCATGCTTGTGTGTGGATATGCACAGTTAACCGCTAGATTTGCTAATGGGTTTTAAGTTTGTCACGCATCATAATTTATCAAAGATTAATACTAAAATCTAAGAATGCAGGAAAACAAAGAAGGCCTGGAGTTGTTGAAAACTGCTATTGCCAAAGCTGGGTACACTGGCAAAGTATTTGTCTCTAGCCCTATACCTCTCTTTCTGTCTCACACATGTTGCTACTACCCTTACTGTGCCTAAGTGTACTGTCTTTCTGGCAGGTTGTGATTGGCATGGATGTTGCTGCGTCAGAGTTCTATGATAGCAAGGATAAAACGTATGATTTGAACTTCAAAGAGGAGGTAATTGGGATCTCTAGCGTTATTTCTGACATCCTAGCATGCACTTGATGCCTAAGGTTGGAATACATTAGCAAGTGAAACTTTTTGATGGAATAATTACTATTACAATGAGAGGACTTCATATTGAATTTATGTACTTGGTTTTTGAATGGAAACTGTAACACGTATCATATAGTGTGAACTTTGTTAACCTGCACCAGAACTCTCCGATGAAACCACCTCTGCCATTTGATGCAAATCATTTTTGGGTGGGTAATTTATGGGCCTCTTTAATATGATCCATATGGTCATCATAACAGCATGATTTAGAGGTTATCACCATTCCTTCAATGGGCTAGACGGTGGAGAGTGTGGTCCCACCTGAACGATGTCATTTACTAATCTGTATGGCCACTGTCCCTCCATCACTGTCGAACTCATTTGCCTGGAGGGTGCTAACCCACATGTTGCTATATCATATTGAACTAATGGCTTATACTATGGCTTTCCATAATTCTTCTTCATTTACAATGACAAAAATAAAAAGTCCCCTGCAAAGCCACTGTCATTTACTTTCGGTTAGCATGATTTGTCACATTAATGTCATCCTTAATGGAACATGAAATACATGTCCGTGATGGCTATGCATGATATTTCCAATTTTAACCCAACTCTGACAGATCCATTTTACGAAAATGAATCCTACTCAAGAAATTGGCTTGCATCATTAGGCCAGGATAGCATTCGACCAAGATAATCGCTGCTTCTCTGCTTGTTTTTCACGTTAAAAAGATACACGTTCACAAATCCCTCAGTGAATTGAATGTAAAATACACATAAAATTTTGCTTGGATTTGTTGAGTTGTTCTTAGCCGATCCTAAATAGTTGGGATAAGGGTCGGATGATGATGATTTTGTTGAACTGTTCTACTGATACGCACTTCTCATGGTTCTTTTTTTTTGCAGAACAATGATGGTTCTCAAAAGATATCCGGAGATCAACTTAAAGATCTCTACAAATCATTTGTGGCTGAGTACCCCATTGTTTCCATCGAGGACCCCTTTGACCAGGATGACTGGGAACACTACAGCAAACTAACGGCTGAGATTGGCGAGAAAGTGCAGATTGTCGGGGATGATCTCTTGGTCACCAACCCTAAGGTCTCTCTCTCTCTCTCTCTCTCTCTCTCTCTCTCTCTCTAGCTAGTAAGGATAAGAAATTGATGGTGTCTCGTGTTATGTGTAACTCTTGCAGCGTGTGGAAAAGGCTATTAACGAGAAAGCCTGCAATGCCCTTCTGTTGAAGGTATGATTCATATGGCATTTTTGGCGAGTGGTATATGTGATTAATACATTTAGTATGGTTTCATGTTTTTCTTATTTAATTTGTTTGGGTTATTACAGGTGAACCAAATTGGGTCAGTGACTGAGAGTATTGAAGCTGTGAAGATGTCCAAGCATGCAGGTTGGGGAGTTATGGCCAGCCACAGGAGGTTTGTGTTCAGAACCTTTGAGGGCTAGATAGTTCATGAATCTTAGTTTTTGTTATCACTTATAGAAATACGATTGTGCTCATCTAGAGTGTAAAATAGATTATTACTGATATGCTATTGCCATTGTGAACAGTGGTGAGACCGAGGATACTTTTATTGCAGATCTTTCTGTAGGATTGGCCACGGTATTGAAGCTTCCCCCTATTGCCAGTTGTGTGTGTGTGTGACAGAGAGAGTGACTGACAGACTTTTTAGTATTCCCCTCATTGCCAGGTTGGTGTTGGTGTAGGTGTAGGTGTGGGAGGTGGGGGGTGAGGGGTTGGGTATGCGTGTTTCTGTGTGTGTGTGAGGAGAGAGTTTCTAGTATTCCAGCACTACCGAGTGATCTCTCCACCAATCATTTCTCATTTATTTGGTATGGGTTGCTGATGGGCATGTGTGGTTTTGCAGGGCCAGATCAAGACTGGAGCTCCTTGCCGATCTGAGCGCCTTGCAAAATACAACCAGGTAAAGAGTTCGAGTTTAAAGATTACAGCCATTCTGCATCTGATTTTGTTTTGCGAGTCGAGGGTTGCAATGATTATCGTTATTGATTCTATCTGTTATACATATTGTTTTGGCTACAGCTTCTTAGGATTGAAGAGGAATTGGGAGCTGAAGCAGTCTATGCTGGAGCAAATTTCCGAAAGCCAGTTGAGCCTTACTAAATCTAAAAATAATAAATCTTTTTGCATCGCTTTCTTTGAGGGCATTCATAATTTTTGCTTTGCTTGAAAGAACTATATCTGTCTACTGCGGAGAGTGAACTGGTGTTTAAATAATAATAAATGATCAGGATGCAAATACTGTGATGACATGTTGAGTGGGTCAGTTATGGACCCTGGGATTTTTGGACTGGGCTTTAAAGCCTTTCTTGTCTATTTTAATGAATCACTGTTGATTCAAGTGGAACTTCTCAGCTACTGTGCTTAATATTAGAATTTTAAGGCATGTTTGGATTATTTATCATCGTTGTTGATACACTGTTTCATTAAAATTAATCGCGATAATGGTTGTCACCGTCCATTTAGGGGATATTTGGTGATGTGAACTTTTGAAGACCAAAATTTTCAGTTCGATATGGCAGTTTCTGGTTTAGCAATTGGAAATCATATGGTGAAAGAAAGTTGAAATTTCTTAAAAATGAGAAATGTGTACTCACTCCTGGAAGATTCAATTTATCCAATAGAAGACTAAATTTACAAAAAATTGATAGTGGATTTCTTTTTTTTTTTTAGAACTAGTTTGTTATTTTTAAAATGTGAGATATTTCTTCGTTCACTCATATTTTTCTGAAATTTGATTGAGATGAAATTTGGAGTATGTGCCTCTCACTGAGGTGTATATCTCAAAAATATAAAAACAATATTTTGGCGAATTAGAATAAGCAAAATGCCCTTCAAAAAGTTTCATAGCATTTTGGTGTCATATTTTGCTACATGGATATTCAAAATTTTATCTTATTTATATAAAAAAAATCTAGAATTGAAATATCTAAGACTGTAAATCTCGAATTTAAATATCTAAGACTGATCCGACAGTTGAGGATGATGATCATGATCCGACAGTTGAGGATGATATCTTTTTAAGTAAACCATAATGCGGAGGTTTAAGAACGATTTGCATTCTAAAATATTTTTTTGATAATTTTTTTTTAGTTTAAGGTTGAGAGGCACTGATGCTCAAAATTTTAGCTCAATCAAATATATAGAAAACAAATAAAAATTGAAATACATATACATGCTCTCCTCACCAGATCTATGCGTATATTTTGAATTTGTTTTTTTCAAATTATTCTTTCTAAACTTTTTACGTGTATAATGGGTAGAAATAATAAACTCGCAAAAATTTAGTTCAATTCAAAATACACAAAAAAAAAAAAAAAAAAAAAAACCTCAATACCATCATCTCATCTCAAAGGTTCTCTCTTTATGTGGTCTAGATTATTTATTTTGTTAAGACCTACATTTAAAATTCTCACTTATTTAACACTGCCACCATATCATTAACAAAAATGTCGATGAACAATTAAAATCCCAGTTAAGAATATCCCATGCGAATCGCGGACAATTTTGTAGAATCCTCAAAATTCCACATAGGTTAATTAAATACATTATATCAAGAACTGAAATCTTTTGATTCTACATTTCAAAGTTAGAAACTTCCAATTTTGACTCGAACTTCTAGTCACCAAATGCCCTTAGGAATTCCAAAAGTCTTACCAACTCTCGGGGAACTATCCAAAACCACCTTTTTCAGCTTCCTTTTTTTTTGCTTTCATAATCATTCAGATTTCGACAATTCTTTCAAGAAAATGAAAATCCATTCATTTCACAGGAAGTACTGAACTATTTCACAAAAACTTCAACTGATCTTTGGTCTCCAAAGTCTAGTTTGAAAATGGTGCAAAGTAGTTAACGGACTTGATTTCACATTCGTCTTTTTTAACCTTTTATTTTGCCATGTTCAACTGACTCGGCAATTTTACATTCTTTGCAATCATAAAAATGTATCATATCCATTTTCAAGAAAAAAATCAGTTGATAGTATTTGCAGAAAGAATATGGATATAATTTGGAAGATAATTCCCGACTTTTCTTTTTTTTCTAACCTTTTCGGGCAACTAGGATGGAATTGGCAAGGCAACTCTGATAGTCAGGTATCTGAGTCAGCACTCAGTTTCCTGCATTTTGAATGCTGGTTTTGATGATTGAGAGCGTTTATATGCATACAAGATTCTGCTAGATGCTTGCTTTTTCTTGCGGGCTCAGAGATTTCTTGAGTTTCTAGAGAGAGAGAATGACCACATTAACCCCTCTGCTCTAAGGATGGGAGGGGATGGGGAAGCTCAAACAACTACAGGGGGCTAGCCAGAATTGGAGGGGTAACGAATAACTCAAGCAAGTAAGCAACTGTGGGGATAACAAGAATGGGAGGGGAATGGAAAACTCAAAGAACTAGAGATGGAAGGAGAGGCAAAACCAAGCAACAACGGGAGCTAGCCACAAATCGACACGATGACAGACTGAGTTTTCAAAAAAATCCAAGCAATTGTAGAGAGAGAGAGAGAGACCCAACCCAAAGTACTGAGATTCTAATCTCTTGATAAGAATACACAAAAACCATGACACCATCTCTAATGCACGCTTCCTTTCCATTGCTGTCTTCCAGAAAAAAAGAAGCATCATATAAAAGACAACAATACAAAGGATTAATAGGTTCAGGGAGCATCAGATAAGTTATACAAAGGTGGCCAGGCTTCCCAAGCAATCCCAGCTACCAATTTGGAGCCAAATATAAATACTGAAGCAACTTCCTGGTGGTCACAAGCACACCTACAAACACACACAATAAACAAACAATATGAGTAAAATGAAGAATAGAAAAATGGTTCTTATACATTATGGTATTGTATTCTATAAGACTCTTTACCTTTGGTATAAGAGGTCGCAATCACCCATATGGCCATCTGATGTGGAATTGTGTAAAATATCTATTCTCAGACTTTGTGCCACTCTGTTTCGCATCCGATGGCTAGGGATGCTTGTAACCTTCTTGCGCCAAAGGCAAACAGTCTTATCGTATAATATACCCATGTTATACTACTATAATATACCCATGTTATACTACTGCATGCCATGCATATGACACATGTAGCTAAGGGCATTACTTACAAAGGAGAATGTCATGGAAGTGGTAATCAATGCCGACTAATCATCATCTAGAACAGAGAAAACCATCCTGTTGATGACAAGATCAAGTACTAATCAACTCCAACAACCACCAATCTCAATCCAAAGAACAAGGAATCATAACTCAGTGATTGGGCCTGGTATGTCTGTGCAAGTATATTTAGTTGCGCTCTCTCTCTCTCTCAACTCAGTGGTTGAACCTTTGTGCGTTTGGGTGCCTGCATGTGTATCTGACTGCTTTGTGTGTGTGTGTGTCTGAAAATTTAGTCAATGCTGACTCTCTCTGTAAAAGTACATATAGTTAGCTCTATGGGTTCAATAGTGAATATGGTGTCTGTGCATGCACATGCATTTAAAACTAACCACTTCTAGGTCTCAATGATATGAGAGGGGGACTATGTGCGCATGTGTGGAATGTGCATGGAAGTGTCATCTCTTCAAAGGGTCCAAATGTAATACCCGAATATCGTAGAAACAAGGACAATAAATAAATACAAAAGCTTGAACAGCCGCCGCTTCTTTTCCCGCTTGAGAAGATTAAAAATCTCAGTCACGTCTATCAAGTGCTGCTTCAACATATACCTGACATCACACCATAGAATCATACGAAGAACTTGCCACTAGAAGGCAAAAATAGAGCATATCTTGACAGCCTAAAATTGTGATCCAAATTTAATGGATTTGGCCATTTTTGTAGGATCAGCTTTGCCGCCAACACCCAGAACATATTCCAAGTGCACTTATCACAGTTTCTTCCCAAGCAAACCCCAACATGCATAACAAGTAGAGTCCTACTACTGACAATTGAAAAAAGAAAAAAAAAAAAAAAAAAAGAAAGAAAAAAAGAAAGAAAAGAAAACACTACTAGAGGCTCATATGCATGACTAAAGCCGTAACTGAGAGTTCAGACCCCATAAGATGATAAGACCAACCAAATAGACAGTTTGAAGCACTGGAGAAACAGCTATAGACCATCTCCTTACTGAGGATTTATTATTACAGGACCTCAAAAGTCCTGCAATCCACAATATAAATTTGACATCAATGTGTGTAACCAAAGCAAGCAGCGTCAAAAAGCTCACTCTCTGTGAGCGAAGTAAGCTATTCATCTCTATCTAAGCAAAGAAAATATGGCTTACTACTAAGCTGCACTTACTAAGTCAGCTTAGCGCTATCTATACAAGTGAAGTCGCCTCTATGTATTTGATCTTTATTTCCTAAAATGAGAACCATTGGCACTAATCAGGATTCAAATACTCGGTTGAGTCCACACAGACTTGACCGAGTACTCGAACTCAGCCCTTTGCCAAGCCGAATACTTGGTAAAACTCGGGTAAAATAGAAAAAAAAGACGTAAAAAACCATAAAAATTATAATTTGCTAACAATTAATTTTTTTAAGTCTCTATAAGATATATATATATATATATATATTATTATTATTATAGAAGCAACACTGAATACAAAAAATGGCACTGGTGAGCGCACATTGTACAACCAACAAACTACATATAGAGAAACCAAACCAATTAGACCCATGTACAAAAAGACTGATAAGGTTCCACCCAAATCCGGGATTGTAGCTCTCTCCTTTGCTAGTGCATCTGGTCTACAGTTGGCCTCCCTCCAAGTATGCCGAAATGAGGCGTGAATACCACAGCAAAGGAATGAAATATGATAAAAGAATCCACTGGAGGCGCCATGGGCAGGTGGAACCACTGGAAGCCCAAGCAATGACGTTTTCTGAATTGCCTTCTACGATCAAAGATTCCCCCTTGTGATAGTTGAATCTCTTTATACCTTTAAGAAGAGCTAGCACTTCTGCGAGAGTTAAATCCACTAAAGCTGAGATGACCAGAAAGAGAGGAGAATGTTGCGAGTATGATCTCTGAACAGGTCCCCATAACCTGCTGGCCCTCAAAATTTAGCTTTATCTGCTTGGCTTCGGGAGGCCTCCATAATGATGAGCAAGGGATCCTTGCCGGTCTAAGAGTCAAGATATTTGCCCTAGTTGTTGAGGAAATAGGAGGAGGATAGGCCTACAAGAGATGGTGGTTCTGGGCTCAAAGAATGACCATGCTTCTGATGTGTTCAAAGAGAGTCGAGGGATTGGCTTGCTTTTTTTGGAATGTGTTAACCTTGAATTAGTAAAAGAGAGAGTGTACAAGAAACCTTGGCTGACCACAAAAAAGAGGGGCTCAAGGTAAGGTAAACCAAAAAGAATCAAAATCCTCATTTAGGAGGTTACAGTGATACACGGCAACCAAGAAAAACAGGATGATTCATAATTCCACAAAAAAAGGCCACCGAAAACCCAAAATGTAAAAGGTAACTAGCCTTGCACCATTGCTGCTGCTTCTTTAGCTAGGAGTCGGCTTCTTGGTTTCCTTCCCTCCAAGAGTGCATCCAC
The DNA here is from genome assembly GCF_000471905.2 of Amborella trichopoda. The sequence continues at coordinate 642,729 of NW_006499827.1, forward strand.
AGGACGGACATATTCCTGCAAACGAATTCAATCCCATAAAAAAGGTGTGCCAAGAACCAAGGCGGAGGAGAGGAAGAGGTGTGCTGTGCCCAAGAAATGGTATTCTTGGAGTCTCCCTCCATGACGAGAGAGGTCAAGCTAAAAGGTTGGGATAGCCTAAGTCCTTCTAAGAGGGCCAAAGCTTCTGCCTCCATAGAATTGGCGTGCCCAATGTTCTTTGAAACTGTAGCCAGAGAGGTGCCAAGGTGGTCTCTGAGAATGGCCTGAACCCCAGAAGGGCCGGGGTTCCCCAACGAGCACCCGTCAAAGTTGAGCTTAAGCTGGCCTGGTGGTGGGGGTTTCCACCTCGAAGCTCGCGGCAATCGCGTGCTGTGGTGTTGGAGGACACTGCTCCAATCTTGGCTAAGGGCCAAGGCTGAGACGCCTTTGAAGCATGGCTGATTTGTTGCCCAGAAAGTTAAAGTGGATTTGAGCTTGTTGAAGACCTCAGTCCAAGGTGAAAAATCCCCCCGGAAAATTCTGTTGTTGCGCTCAACCCATAATGCCCAAAAAGTGGCTGCAACCGTCGTTCTCCACAACAGAATCCCTACCTTGAGCCAAGGAAACGGTTGGATGGAAGAGAGAGTGGATATCACCTCTGCCGGTAACACCCACTGGATGTTGAAGAGTTTTAGAATAGCCCCCCCAAAGATTGAAAGTGAAGGGGCAGTGCAATAGTTGATTGTTGGTCTCTTTTGCTTCCAGGCACAAAACACATCTATTAGGCAAGGCAAAGCCTCTTCTTTGCAATTGATCTACCATGAGAACTCTTTGAGAAAGAGCCAGCTACATGAAGATCTTGATTTTGGGTGAAGCGAAGGAGTTCCATGCCAGGGCCGCGATGGCGTTAGGGGCCAGAGGAAGAGTTGGAGGAAGAGATAAGAAGAGGAGACAAAGAAAATCCCAGAAGGAGACAGAGATCAGAGATCCGACCCCGAGGGGGCTAAGAAGTAAGCCTGTAGTTCTGCCGACAGAAAAGCAAAGTGCTCAAGTTCTAAGTCAGATAAAGGCCTTCTAAAATCGGGGCTCCAAGAGTGTAAAGGGCTGGCTGGAAGCATCTCATAGGGCTGGCTGGAAGCATCTCATCGTCTACCATTGAACTTTGGTTTCTGTCCAGGGAGAATAGATCAGGAAATCTGTCCCTCAAAGGTGCGTGACCAAGCCACGAGTCCAACCAGAAGAGAGTTCGATTTCCGGCCCTTGGGTGAAATCTGATGCGTGTTTGAAAAGCATGGAAAGCCGAACAAATCGACTTCCACATACCAGAGGACCTTTGGGTCGACCTGCAATTAGGTAGACAAGAAGAAGATTGAAGATGATATTTGTGATTGAGGATGTCAATCCACAGTTCATTGTTAAGGGTCGAGAGGCGTCATCACCAGTTGCCGAGAAGTGCCATATTGTGGGTTCTAAGGTTTTTGATCCCTAAGCCACACCTACATTTGGTCTGACACAGTTTGGTCCACGCAATCAAGTGCAATCTGTTATTGAAGTCATCTCCCGACCAGAAGAACCTTGGCTTAAGCTGCTCAATTCTAGAGCTAACCGCTATCGACATGTTGAAGATGGACATGTGGTAGACCGGAATGTTGGCCATCGTCGCTTTGATCAGAGTTAGACTGCCTCCTGGGGAGAGAAAGCGTCCTTACCAACCCACAAGTTTGCGGTCCACTTTGTCTACGATATGGGACCAGAGCCTAAGCTTTGGTTTGCCTAAGCACAGAGGAAGGCCAAGGTATTTGGAAGGTAAAGTTTCTACCCCCACACCCACAACTGTAAGCGTAGTTCGAAAGGGTAGATGAGTCCACGTGGATACCCATCATTTTGGTTTTCTCAAAGTTGACCTTGAACCCTGTAGCAAAATCAAAGCACCGAAGGAACAAGAAAAGACTGAATTTCCGATGGATCAGAATTGCAGAAGACGAGGGTGTCGTCTGCATATTGAAGGTGAGAGACGACTGGGGCACGGGAACCCATAGAGAAGCCGTTCAGGAGGCCAGCCGAAAACATTATGGAAATAGAGTGACTAAAGACCTCGGCCGCAATTGCAAAGAGAAAGGGGGAGAGTGGGTCTCCTTGTCTAAGACCTCTAGTGGAAGAAAAATAACCTTTGGGAGTGTCGTTTATAAGGATAGAGAAATATGGGTGACAGAAACAAGCTCTCATCCATTTTCTCCATCTGACCTCGAAACCCATTCTGGATTGGGTTTCTTCGAGGACTTCCTAGACTATGTGATCGTAGGCTTTTTCCTAGTCTAGCTTTACGACTACAACTGGTTCTCCAGCTAGGTGTCTTGAATGTATGCATTCATGGGCTACTAGTGCCCCATTGAGAATTTGGCGATCTTTGATGAAAGATTCTGGGAAGTCCTCGAAGATCTTGTAAGAGGAGTTCCGGGAAGTCCCCTTGAGAGGGGGAGATCCGTGGTGACCACAAATAATTGATGATCTAGTTATGAAGGGTATAGACCAAATACCTTTTTTTTTTTTCCTGTTATTATTTTTCCCTGCCTCAATTCGGTATTAGATAGAGCCTTAAGATTCGTAGTGACCAAAATAACTGATGATTATAGAGCGTATAAATCAAATATTTGAGCGATTGGATAAAACTTTTGAGAGACTCGAAGAAGACATAGTAGAACGCATTAGCAAAGTAATAGAACAAGATCTACGAGATCTATTTAGTAGACTGCAGCAAGAGGAAAAAGAATATGAAGAGGCAGATCTCGATGCAAAAGACGATGTTAATAGTTCAAATGTGAAAGAAATTTCAAAAATCAATTGTAAAAAAAAAAGATACGTGTGTTGCAGCTTTTGAAATACTACCCTGTGAGCTTTAAGGAGAAATCAAGATTTTGTTTGGTATTCCAGAGCTTGGTGTTTCAAACTTCCACTACAAATCGTGTTGAATCAATTGTTTATTTGAAGAAGAAAAAGTACTTAGAAGAATGTCGAAACTGTATCACCAACTTTTGAGAAGGCCTCTAAAATATTTGAGTTCTATAAGTTCAAGGTCAAGCTTCGCCCAACCTGGGGAGAATGATGCAAATAAAAATTAGGGTTTTTTAATTTTTTTATATTATATTTTTTTAAATTTTAGAAAAGGTGTTATTTGAGATTTTAGTTTTCTTTAGGGTGATTTTTTTTTATTTTTTATTTTTGATAATGTTAACTTTGTATTGCTATAAAAGAAAAGAGTACAACTGTTGGGGGGGCAAGGGGAAACCGAGACGACCCACAAGAAGGGTGTCTCGGTCAAAAACATTTTCAGGAGCTCTATACAAATATTTCTTGGTTACAAAAAATTGTATAGGCAAAGAATGGGGCTTATAAGTACGCCCAATTCCAGTTACAGTGTGAAGAAAGAGCCTAACTACAGTCCTTGAACCCCTAAGTGGTCCAAAGCAAAAAAAGAGATGGACCGGTCGAGATCTTCCACATATAGACGCGCTCTGTCTTTAGCAAGCAGATCGGCGAGCTCGTTGGACGTCGGCCAGATATGCTTCCAAAAGACGTTGATATCCTGCAAACATAGTAAATTTCATCAAAAATCCTGGAGATACCAAGGGGGAGAAGAGATTCATGCTGCCCAAGAGATGATGCTTTGAGCATCTCCTTCTAACATCAGGGTTTGGCCCCATGAAGGGTTAAATCTTTTCAGGTCCATCAGAAGAGCCAAAGCTTCTGCTAACTGGGAGTCTCCATGGCCCACAAATTCTGAGAAGGTTAGAAGGATATTGTTGTTGTGATCTCGAAACACCCCTCCTGCTCCTGATGGGCCTGGCTAACGAACAACCATCAAAATTCAATTTGATAGTATTTTCGGGAGGGGCCTGCCAATTGGGAGGCCTCTGGTTTTTGAGAGGTTGAAGGTGTAACATATGTTCCCAATGGCTAAGGAAAGTATTAGGGGGGATCTCGGCAAAGTCCTTCTGGTTAGAGGCCAAAAAGGTTACTAAAGTAGTAATCTCATGAAAAAGTGCAGGTACCTCTTTTTTTTACCATGGAAGACCCTCGCGTTTCTTTCTAGCCAAATGGTCCATATGGAATAGCTGCGATTGTTGCCTTCCATAGAATTCTGCTTGTCCTAGGTCAGTGGCTGCCTGAATAGGAGCAGATAAGGTCCTTTACCAAAGGTGGGAGGGCCGAATGAAAGCTGAATTGTTGAAGGACAAGACTCCACAGTTCAAAAGCCTGGTTACAGGGTAGAAACAAATGAAGATTCGACTCCTCTTTCAAGGACATGGGGCATCTGTTGGGGAGCTGGAGGCCCCTTTTTTGGAGCTGGTCTACTATGAGGGCCCGTTGGTGGTTGGGTAAGTTTCTTATAAAAGGAAGTGGGTAAGTTGGTAAGTTTCTTATAAAAGGAAGTGGTTGAGTAAGTTTCTTGTAAAATGGTGGGTAAGTTGGTGGTTGAGTAAGTTTCTTATAAAAGGAAGAAACTGAGAAGTTACCAGATGGAGAGGGGGTCTATACCAAGGAATCATCCCCAGCTAGTGATAAGAAGATAGGATGTAAGGCTGCCAACAGAGAGAATAAGAGAGTGGTTTCCTCTTCATTGAGATTTCTTCTGAAGGATGGATTCCACCTCTTTCGACCCCCTGAATTAACCATCTCTTCTGCGATAGTAGAATCTTTGTTACGAGCAAGGTGGAAGAGAGAGGGAAAAAGGTCCCTGAGTGGGGAATGTCCAATCCAGAGATCATACCAAAAGCGGACTCTGGTACCTTCTTTGGGGTGGAATCGTATGGACCTCTTGAACATGGTATGAGATGAAGCAAATGATTTCCAGGCACCTGACGCCTTGCTGCTTGAGATCCTGTCAGGTACCCACTCTTGTTCCGGGATCTTGTATTTGTTTCGTATAAGCTGTGCCCAAAGTGAGGTAGGTTGGGTGGCCAATCTCCACCACCATTTCTCTAGCAAAGCCTGATTGTGTTTTCTGAGGTCTCTGATACCTAAACCGCCTTGGGATTTAGGTAGCCTGATTCGATCCCATGAAATTAGGTGGTGTCTGGTCTTTTCCGCTTGTCTTGACCATAAGAAATTCCTCATAAGTTGGTCAAGCCTATTGGCCACCGACACTGGCATGTGAAAAATGGACATTAAATAAACAGGTGTGTTGGCCAGTGTTGCTTTGACCAGTGTAGAGCGGCCAGCAAGGGATAGAAATCTCCCCTTCCATCCTGCCAATTGCCTATCTACTCTATCGATGATAGAAGCTCAATCTCTCTTTTTCGGTTTTGCCAGGCCCAGGAGAATACCCAAGTAGGTAGTGGGGAAATCCTCGACTTTGCATTGCCAAGAGGGAATGAGATGTGAGACCAACTCCCATCATCTTTGATTTATCCATGTTGATTCTGGAACCTGTGGCTATCTCAAAACATTTAAGGAAAAGCCTAAGGTTCTCTGTTTCTTGTGGTGAGGCGTCAAGGAAAACTAAGGTGTCATCTGCATATTGCAGGTGTGACACCAAAGGACCTTGTGAGCTACATTTGAATGCTGTAAGAAGACCTTCCTGGTATAGGCGAGAGATGGACCTGTTGAAAACCTTTGCTGCAATGGTAAAGAGAAACAGGGATAGAGGATCCCCTTGACGGAGCCCCCTCGAGGAAGGGAAGAAGCCTTTAGGACTCCCGTTGATAAGAATCGAGAAGTAAGGGTGAGAAATGCATCCAGTCACCTGTTTTCTCCAAAGGTTACCGAAACCCATTATGGCCATGGTCTCTTCTAGTATAGACCAGTCCACATGGTCGTAAGCCTTTTTCCAGTCGATCTTGAAGATCAATCCTGGGTTCTTGGAAAGGTGTCTAGAATGTAGGCACTCATGCGCCACCACTGCTCAGTCCAGTATTTGTTTGTCCTTGACGAAAGCAGACTGAGACGTAGATATGTTCAGTGGAAGGACCTGCTTGAGTCTTGAGGCCAAAACCTTGGCCAGGATCTTGTACGAGGAATTGAGCAAACTAATAAGACGAAAGTCCTTTAGCTCTTCAGCCCTTTCTTTCTTGGGAACCAAGGGTATGAAAGTTGCATTGATGGCTTTGTTAAGGATCCCCTTATGGTAAAATTCTTCGAAAAAACTACGAGATCAGGTAGAAAGGTTCCCTTGAAGGATTTAAAAGGTGCCATGGGGAATCCGTCCAACCCCAAGGCTTTGTCTTTGTCGAGTTGGTCGATGGCCGTGGAGATTTCTTCTTTTGAGAAAGGTCGTTCCAGCCATCCTGACTAGTGATCACGAAGGCTAAGGAAGTTCAGGGTAGTCATTTTAGGTCTGCGTCCCCTTGGGGCCATATACAGAGTTTTAAAGTACCCCAGAATGGCTGATTCCATTTCATCAGGTTGGACTAGGTAGCGATTATCCACCTTGATTGTGGAAATCAAGTTTTCTCTTCTACGACAATTCGCTATGCAGAGAAAGAAAGCCGTGTTTTGGTCCCCAGTTTTTAACCATTTGACTCTGGACCTCTGGTACCAAAAGAATTCTTCCTTCTTCAGTATGGAGAGGTAGTTCAACTTGGTTTGAGTTCTCAGGTTAGCTTCTGTGTCAGTAAGGGGGCAAGACTCCTCAATTCCATCAAGTTCTTGAATTGAATTGAGAAAGGACCTCTTGATTTGGGTAAAGTTTCCTAGGACGGATTTACTCCAGCTTTTGAGGGCCTTTTTGAGGAGCTGGAGTTTGGTTTAAAACTTAAAGCCTGCTCTGCCCATGACTTGAGAAGAGAAGGAGGACCAACAGTTTGGGATAAGGCCACTGAGAGAATGCTCTTCCAACCAAGCCAGTTCAAAACGAAAAGGCTTCGGTCCCCTGCTAGTAGCCTGAGTGTTGAGAAGTATGGGGCAATGATGGGAAGTGGGTTTGGGCAAGGTAACCGCATGAGAACCGGGGAAGGAAGCTTCCCAATCCAGAGAGAGCAGGAAGTGGTCAAGCTTGGCAAGGGATGGTTGAGCTGAGAGGTTAGACCAGTGTAAGTGTTCCCTTGGATGGGGATGTCACGAAGTTCTTGTCTAGAAATGAAATCGGAAAAATCAAACATTCCTTGGGAAAGGCTGTGATTATGGTTCCTCTTGTGAGACCATCTGGTGACATTGAAATCACCACCCAAGCACCACGTTGTGTGAGATAGGGAGGCTACAAGGTCGAGTTCAGACCAAAGGCGGTGGTGAGTGGCGGATGAGTTGGGCCCATAAATTGCTAAGAATTTGAGGGGGAATCCATCCGAGACCCAGGAAAGGATAACGGTAAAAGAGAATTCTCTTATATGGGAGGATAAGAGGTTGAACTCTATAGGGTTCCATAATACCCAAATACCACCGGAAGCCCCTTTCGCTGGGAGGGTAACCCACTAACAAGGCCTTCTACCCACACACTGTGTATCAGCTAGAGAGAAGGCTCCGGCTGTTTGGTCTCATAGAGAACTAAGATCGAGGGGTTTAGTTTGATGCTTAAGTCTCTGACTGCATCCCTTTTGGACTTGTGTTCAAGCCCTCTAACATTCCTAGAGAATCTACATTGGGAATGGGAGAAATGGAGAGGGAGGCTATCCTGGCCGACCGTCTTGGGCAGGAGGCGAGCGGGGTGGAGACGAGAGACAAGGCATCTCTTGCGGTTTTGTCATAGCTGATCGAAGAGAAAAGACTAAGCAGCTCTCTTTGGCCTTTTTCTCTCACCTTGAATCGGCTCTGGGCGTCTGCAAGCCTGAATCGGTGCGTTGGGCCTTTCGGTCCTGTGTGTTCGAAGCCCATGCTTGCCTCATTGTTTTCCCCATCCCCGTTGACCCTCTCAGCTTGTGCTACAGCCAAGGGGGGAGAGATGGGTGCCACAGAAAGGGGGCCCGGAAGGGGCCAGGGATAGTTCTGGTTAGGCAGAAGGGGGGGAGACTGCTCCGTTGGAGGTTCCAGAGGGGGGAGGTGGGTGCAGAAGAAGAGGAAGCTGGAGGGGGTGGTGACTGCACCAGGGAAGGAGCCTAGGGAGGAGGAGAGAATGAAGGATAGAGGTCAGAATGCAAAACAAGGGAGAGAGGGGGGGCAGCTGAAGGAGAGACTTGGGTGGTAGAGATTTAAATGATAGAATAGTATATTTACATGGGAATTGTTTAGGATAGATTTTCATGAGGATATAGTTTATATTTTTGTGGGGTTGAGGTTATCTCTTAATGGGATGATAAACATCATGAAAGGAAAGAAAAAACAGGGATAAGGGAAAGTTGAAAAAGGCATCAAATTTTCTTTTTACGAGATATGAAGTTAGAGAGAGAAGGGTGGGTTGAAAAGTGGTACGTGGAGAATAAAGAGAGAGAGACATAGATAACGTTATTTTTGTTTGTGGGTCTTATGTATCTATTTATTTTTTCAACTAAGTGTATTTAAGAAAAGATGATCATTCTTTATAAAGAGAGATTTTACAAAGAAGATCTTTTCACAAGATCAAACTCTTTACTCAATCACCAATAATCTCTATTTACAAGAAGGGACATCTTCCCTTTAAATATATTTAGTTGAAAAATAAATAAACACATAAAACCCACAAACAAAAATAACTTTGTCTATCTCTCTGTCTCTCTTCTCCATGTATCACTTTTTCAACCCACGCTTATCTCTCTCTAACTTCATATATTGTAAAAAGAAAGTTTGATATCTTTTCCAACTCTCTGTTGTCGTTTTCTTCTTCTTTTCTTTTCCTTTCATAATGCTTATCAACCCATTAAGAGATAACAACCTTAACCCTCACAAAAATAGAAACTATATCCTCATAAAAATATATACTAACTAACTCTCATAGATAATTTATTATTTTACCCTTTAAATCTCTATAACTAAATAAGATAAAAATAACCCCAAAGAAAACTAATATCTCAAATAACACCTTTCTAAAATTAAAAAAAATATATATAAAATTAAAAATTAAAAAACCCTGATTTTTGTTTGCATCATTCTCTCCAGGTGGGAGAAGCTCGACCTCAAGCCTATAGAACTCAAATCTTTTAGAGGCCTTCTCAAAAGTTGGTGATGCAATCCCAACATTCTTCTAGGTACTTTTTCTTCCTCAAATAAACAATTGATCCAACACGATTTGTAATGGAAGTCTGAGACACCGAGCTCTGGAATACCAAACAGAATCTTGATTTCTCCTTCAAGCTCACAAGGTGGTATTTCAAAAGCTGCAACACACGTATTGTTTTTCTCACAATTGATTTTCGAAATTTTTTCCATGTTTGGGCTAAAACATTGTCTTTTGCATCGAGATCTACCTCTTCATATTCTTTTTTCTCTTGCTGCAATCTACTAAATAGATCTCATAGACTTTGTTATATTACTTTGTCAATACGTTCTACTAGGTCTTCTTTGAGTCTGTCAAATTTTTGAACCAATCGCTCAAATATTAATCTATACACTCCATAACTAGATCATCAATTATTTGTGATCACCACGAATCTCAAGGCTCTAATACCAGCTGATGCAAGGCTAAACAATAACAGGAAAATAAAAATTGGAAAGATCTCTCTCTCTGGGTCTGCAAGGAAGTCCACTCCAAGATCTTTTCACAAGATCAAGCTCTTTACTCAATTACCAAAAATCTCCATTTACAAAGAAGGGACATCTTTCCTTTAAATATACTTAGTTGAAAAAATAAAAAAATACATAAATTCTACAAACAAAGATAATTTATCTCTCTCTCTCTCTCTCTCTCTCTCTCTCTCTCTCTCTCTCTCCCCTCTATGTACCACTTTATCAACCCACCCTTATTTCTCTCTAACTTCATATTTTGTAAAATGAAAGTTTGATATCTTTTCCAACTCTCCCTTATCTCTTTTTTCTTCTTTTTGTCTTTTATGATGCTTATCAACCCATTAAGAAATAAAGACCTCAACCCCCACAAAAATATAAACTATATCCTAATAAAAATCTATCGTAACCAACTCCCATAGAGAATTTACTATTCTACCATCTAAATCTCTATAACTACAAAAGAGAGGAATAACCCTAAAGAAAACTAAAATCTCAAATAAAACTTTTTTAAAATTAAAAAAATATAAAATTAAAAATTGAAAAACCCTGATTTTTATTTGCATCACCATCTCTTTAAACCATCAAAGCCCTTAGATCTCCTGGACCCAGTTTTTCTCTATAAAACTAGTTTCTTGACACCCAAATGTTGTTAACAGAATGTGCTTAACAAGTAAGAGAGAAAACAGCATTTAGTTAATTGCGCATACCATGTAGTTTTTAAGAATGGGTGAACATTGCCAGCTAAGAACTATGCATTATCAATACCCTTAGGCCCATTAATTTCCAAAGGAAAGGAAAATAATTCCATATATCTTAGTGCAAAAAGGGCCTGGATTGAGTGAAACGGATAAATGTTTTCAGCTGGGAAGTTTGTGCTGGAAAATTTGAGTCAATGCAGGGTCGGAAAATTGGACTAGTTGGAATTTGGTGGTGGTGAATGAATGGGGTAGAAGGAGAATGTAGAAAAGGAAAATAAGGGCTAATTGCAGAACTTGTTCTTTGGAATTCCCCTTTAATTGTACAAATGAGGTCCTTGGTCACTCTTTAAAAGGTTAGTTGGGTCATGCCCTTTCATAAGGGGAAGGGGACGTTTTGACCCACGTCTTTTCAAAACTGGTTGTTTGGGGGCCGAGTGAAAACAAAGTCTATTTCCTTATAACTAATTCTCACACATGACACTCCATAAACATCATAACTCATGAATGATAGATTTACATGCTAAAAACATTATACTGCAAGAAAGTTTATGTGACGTCTACTCTTGCTTAAAAAGTAATAGCACCAATTACATGCACATACCAGATCAGCCAATAGGAGAAGGATACTCACAATCTCACACTGTAGTATAGGTATGGTGAGCATATCAAAAACATAACCCAATGGCCACTGAGAAGGAAGGATAAACTTAAGATTCCCTGAATTATAAATTCTGGAAGAATGACTCTGTTTATTTGTGATGCTGAATCGTAAGGATTGATGTAGTCAAATTCTAAGTCCACCAAGCACATAAGCTGCAGTATACAAAGAGGTTTAGATTGTGATTGTTCGGATCAACGAAAGCTGCAATATTTCACATCGCCATACAGCAAACAAGCGACATGAGAATGACAGCCATTAATCCTATAATAAAGCATAATGATCTTCATCCAACAACTGATTATATGACTCCCTTATGATTGCAAAACAGTAATCCATATATTGTAGAATTTGAATTAAGGGTTATCCTTTTTTTTGAGAAGTTTTTGTTTTTTTTGAGAAGGAATTAAGGGTTATCCTTAGTCGCAGTGTTTTGATATTCATAAGGCATCCCCCAAGGCGATCAGGGCCGCCGGCTGCCTAGGCAGTGCCTTGGCCACCAAGGCCAGGGCTTCATGTCTGAGACTCCCCAACCCCAATGAAAGGGTGGTGTGGGGTGATGGGGCACAGCTCATAATTATTCTCTCTCTCAGCTATAGTCGATTTAATGCATGTGTACCAGCGCATTCATGAATTAGCAAAGTAATAAAAGGCACAATTGCATGCCCATAATACAAAATTCAATTCCAAACGAGAAAACAACAACTTTAGAAGATTAAAGATAATCTCAGTCACTAATGCACTCATGAGATAGTAAATTAATGAAGGTAAAAGTCCCAGAATTCAAAATTCAATTTTAAAAGAGGGTAGCAATTTTGGAAGAATAAGGTAACAAGTAAGCCCCAATCCCAATCAGGGCAGGCCAGCCCTGGCATGGTCTGGGTCAGGTCGAGCCCAATAAATTCGTTAAAGAAAAGTAAGAAAAACTAATTTTCTTTTCTCTGAAACTGTTAAAAAAGTAAGAAAAACTAATGAGAATCATTGGGCAGGCTACGCTTAGGTCCGGCCCGGCTCTCAGACCATATCTTTTGGCGCCAGGCCATAGTTTTTCCCCCACGGGGGAGGGTGTTGTTGCTCTCTTTCTGCAATCATGTTGCAAAAGGCATCTACGTGCCCACTTAGATGCCCTCTAGGTCACCTAGATGAGCACTTAATAGGTCCCCTGCCCATGATGAGGTGTCTCAGCAAGGCGGGGTAGGCACCCGTTTTGTAAAACACTGTTTGGAAGCTTAGTAAATATGCCAAAACTGGTATTATCTACAGTTAAAATATGTAGTTGGAGGAAGGCTTTGTTGTTAACCATAAAATTTTCTCTGTAGCATTGGACAAATTTTTCAAGCATGCAATGAATCTCATACCAGAAAATTGGGCATTTATAGTCCCTTCAGAGACGTCTGATAAAAACATTTGTCTATTTATAAATACAAATTAAAGTTTGGCATTCACATAAACAATCGCCTCCCTTCCTCATTCGTATATGCTAGTCTATACAGCATTCCTAGAATCAAAAGCCCAAGCTAACACTATGAAAGCTCAAAAAATCCAAATAAATTATTTGAAGATGCAGAAGTTCACATCTCCAAGCAAAATCTCGTTACATTTGTATAAGCTGCGTGCAATTGATCAATTATCATGGCCAATTTGGGAATCATACCCTAGAATAAGGTATTTCATAAGGATACATACATACTAACATTGATTGACAATTCATATATGCAAAATTCTGATTTTTAGCACAACTATCAATGAAGAACCAGAAAATGATAAATTAAATGGCATTATTATTTATCTGTAATCCAAAGGCAAACAATTCTGGATGGACAAGAACTGCAATTTATGAGTCAATCAAACTGTCGCCTATCAAGCTGCAACTCAAAAAACTTCATGTTCAGAATATTGAATGTTAAACAAGCTATATAATGGATTTAGATCAAGCTGGAATGGTGTGATATCACATCTATTGTGTAATAAAGGACTTCAAAGAAGAAGCATGGCACTGTGAACAATAAATACAGTATCAATGCTCCATATCTTTCCAATCCAATTGACAAATAAGTACACAATCTTTCCAATCGAAATTGATAAATAAAGTATGAACAACAGAGAGAGAAACAGAGAGAGGGAGATTTACCTGATAAACCATAAGTCCTAGAAGAGCGATGAGGAGGAAGAAAGCTAGAAGCCAGAGAAACAAATCCCCCTCCATTAGAAGCTCTCGTGAAATTCTTCATACCATTTTAGCGCAACGAGAGATAGAGAGAGGCAGAGAAAGAAATTTGCAGGTCCAAAACCCTAAAAGGTCTAAACGCTTTGAGCTTTGTGGATCTGGAGGCTTTGGTCCATGTGGTCGCACAGTCGAACCACTGCATTCTGCCCTCTCTTCTATTTTCTTTTTTCTTTTTTTTTTTGGCACGCACGCGAGGCCTTCGGGCACCGCTAAATTTCGGCAGTGTCAGGAACACGCACGTGCGACAGTATCACAAAAAAAACGGTGGTCAAACGACCTAAAAGTACACCAAGATCCAGTATACAAGAGTCAAAACATTTCCTAGTCCCGCGGAGTATACAATCTTTTATTCCTTTGGGAAAAAACTTATTCTAGGTATATCTTTTTGTATCTCAAATTTTGGAGATGTGATCTCTAGAATCCCGGCAAAGACCTCCAAGAAAATTAACTCTCTATGTGCATAAAAAAAAATCGTCCTAAGATTGATATAAATGTTTATGAACTCAAAATCTTTTTTTTTTTTCTTTCAAAAATGTAATTATAAATTAAATGGATCCCAAAACTTCAAATAAATAAATAAATAAATCTGCCGAGTTAGTGTCTTGCTTGAGAGAGTAAATATATAATATATGCACCTGAGGGAGCATTGTACACGTGCTCATGGAAAAACATGGATAATTTAATATATTATTTTAAAACCCACAATTATTTTCCGATCCAGATGGGAATCGGTCAAAACCGAACCAATATTGGGATGGTATGGGTGACGTACTGGTTCCCCCAAAATCATTTTTTATTTTTTTTAAGCCTGATTAATGTTTTCTTTAGTCGTATAAATCTTATTTCTAAAAAAAAGTCTTCTTAAATCCCCATTCCATAAACCCCTATTTTAATTTTTAGTTTATTATATTTTTTTTGCAGTAGTTTTTTGGATTCACCCATTCGGACTGATCCAAACCCGATCACCAATCCAACTATCCAAAATGGATATGTGGGTGAACTATCTGCCCCATCGATCTGGGCTTTAAATTATTGATTTAATAAGGTCATCTATACTATGATAACTTAGCTAATAACAAAAGGCAAATTATCCAAAATTTCTTGCTTGTTATAGATTCTGAAGCTAAACAACAAAATTAATGGAGCAAAAACACATCTTCCTCTGGGTTTGGAACATAGGTAAGTTTGTCCTTTGCTGGGGACAATTGAGTTGAGCCAAATGACATAATCCATGGTTGTTCTACGTTTCAAATCCGAACCACAAGATTTTATGGAAGGAACATGATTTAGGTTTGGAACCTAAAACAAGTAAAGTCATTTAAGTTGAGACACTCAAGTAAGGTAAAATTAGAGTAAGGGTACTGGGCCTTTTCTAACCAATAAATACTTGAGTCGGTGTTTAAGTTAAATGATTTTATCAAAATAATCACTTTATTGTTAAAATCACATATTTTACATTGTTAGTGATTTTTTGAAGCAGTTTGACCATTTTAATGATTTTCTCTTAATTTTCTATAGATTTCAACTGCTATTAGATCGTATTTGACTTCGATTTTTGTTTTACGCATATGTTGCATGGTTTAGAAGGTCCTTGTCTCGTTTGAAACTCAGATATCAGTATAATACACATTTCCAAAAACATTAACAACCCCAAAATTTTGCCCATTTTTTATGGTGATTGAATTTTCCATTGTCTTCTGGTTTTTCAACCGCGTGGGATTAAAATTTGGAGTTTCCATTTCCCGGATTCTTTGGAAACTTCAAACTAGAAATTCATTATTCCTTTTGAATGCTTAATCATCAATAACTAAGTATGTTTTGAATTTCTATTCTAAAAAAAAAGTATGCTTTTATTTTATTTTAGAATTGTATCATATTTCAGTGTTTAAAAAGTCAGTGATTTATATCACTTGTCGATTCGGACTAGGAATTGATCCATACCAAACCGATTCCTTGTTGGAATTGGGATTTCATCTAGTTCTCTTGGAATTGCTTGGTTCTGTCAAGAAACCCGATGAACTGGTCAGACCTGATTCTCCTGCATTGTATTTTTTTTCTCGTCTTTTTATTTTAAATTTTTTTATCGGTCCTCGCACAAGGGAATCGGTCAGGATCACAGATCCAGAGCAATAATTTGCTGATCCATATTGGGTTTCTAGATGGCCGTTTTAACAGGCGCATCCATGTGTTCAAAGCAGGGTTGATAACATTTCAAAGTCCAATTGGTTACCGACTATCTAAGTTTGATTATAATACTAACTAAAACTTCAAGCGATACCAACCATCTTAATTGTGTTTTTTGGCACATGTCGACACATAGAGGGACCTTACTCATTTTAGACATTTAAATACCCTTTATTTTTCTTATTGAATGGCACTACAATCAATGCATTTGTCACTTAAAATCCCAGCTCCTCCATCTCAAAGGTACATGGACATTGTTGTCTAAAAGACCAGTTTGCTTTTGACACTCCTATATATTGGATGCTAGCCTTCTTATTTGAGGTTTTCAAGTACAAATTTTCAAAATTCCAAAAGAAGTTTGACACACATAGTCTGGCCTTTAAAAAATAAAAGAAAAAGTTTATATAAGATCAACCTTGAGGTTACCTTAACAAAAAAAAAAGAAAAGAAAAAAAAGAAGAAAGGCTATTTTGATGCAGTGATGTTAAAAAACCATCTAGTTGGTAATGTTCTCAAATCTTAAAAAAAAATGTATCGTATAACTCATTATCTGGGTCGTTCATTTTCAAGATTTTCAAGGGATTACAGGTTTGCTCGATAGCATTATTTTCAGATATTTAAATTTCATAATTACGAATGAAATTTTTTCATGCCATCATAAGATTTTTCAACACTTCAATTTTCCAAAGTGAGCGTCTTATATTAAGGGAAGTATACAAATAGATCATTTATCTTTTGTACATGGAGATCACAAATCATTCCCACTAATTAGATGTCAAATTGGTTAGTTTTGGGCAAGTCACAAAGTCCCAAAAATATTTTTTTTGAAACTTTGTGTTTATTCAATAACACTCTTATAACCACTCCTTTTGAAATTTAAGCAGCAAGAATGATTGTGACCTCTATGTACAAAAGGTAAATAATATATTTACACACAATCCCTAATATAAACTACATGCAAAACATAAATCACTAAATAAAAAGGAATTTCACCCACACATGATACTTTCATGAGGCCGTAGAACTTAATTTCGAATTGCTCGAGTTGTTCCTTGGCTAATTTTAACTTCAATAGCCAAAATATTATAGGGAAAGGTTCCATATTTCCCCTACAACATAGAAGATCTATACTTCTCCTACCGTTCGGCCGTCCAATTTTGATCAAGTGAGTGATTCACCGTTTGATCTTAGATCCTACGCTTCAAAGTATTTTCTTTTTAATTTTTTTTATATGAATTGCATGAATATGAAATTTGGTACATGCCATCTACTCATTGGGACACACCTATAAAAAATATTAAAAAAACAATTTTGATAAAATATAATAACCAAAATACCCTTTGAATCTTTCAGAGTTATTTTGGTAATTTTATTTCATTGATTATATTTTTTTTACAAATGCGAGTTTATTAAAGGATTGGACGTTGAAAATTTAATGTTAAAATAGTTTATATAAAAAAAAATTAAAAATAAAATAATGTGGAGTGTTACATTGTGATGGGGGCAATCTTAGCTCTCCTTTCAAAATGGATGGTTGAATAAGGGGAAAAATATAAATTTTATGTTATAAGAGAAACATAAAACGCTTGCCCAATGTTATATGCTCCCGTCCGTTATAGGAAAGGGAGTACTTTTAGTACCCAAAATTTTGCAGATTTATCCTCAAGCTAGCCCAAAACATCTACAAGAAGAAAAAACACTTTATATGCACCTGAAAAAAAATAACATCTCGAAACAATTTTAAAATTGTCAAATTTAAGCGTTTTACTAACTTGAAATCCAAAATTTTGTTTTAGAAATATTCAATCTTGTGATTTAAGCTAAGTACTTGGCATTACATACAATGAGATCATTTACCATTGATACCAGGTGGTCACAATTCCTTATAACCATTTGATGTGAAATTTAATAGCTTGGATGTGTTACAAAGTTCGAAAAAATTTATTTTAAAATTTGAGTTTGATCAATGGAATAATTGCAGCAACCTAATATCACATCATGTGACCATTTGTACTTTTCCAAAGAACTTCCTAAATGGATCTTTTTTTTATCATCATCACCATACTCTCAATCATCATACTCTCAATGAGGTCATAGGTCTTCATACATTTTCACATTACTTCCAATCATATACTTTTGAGCCTACCATTTACTTTTCTTTTTTTCGTTTTTACTTAAACTAACTCACACCGCCAAACAAATGATGTATTAAATTTGCACCACACATAGCCATCCACCTAAATATATTATTTCTCATCTTATCGTCTATTGGTGTCACACCTAAATTCATAATATGCTATAACGAGCATTAATGCTCACATGGTGTTATTACTTTTTTTTTTTAATATGAATCTTGGATATCGATCTTCAAGCATTAATTTGGGTTTCCAGGTAAACCTGAGAATATTAATGCTCACTTAACATGTAGAGAGATGAAAAATACAGATCCTTCATAAGGAGGAGTGGTTGCACAATAACTCACAACAAATAGTTAAAATCACAAATTTTTAAGAACGTACAAACAATAAGAATTGAATTCATGGTCGCAAGAAATCCAAGAATTTGAACCAAGGGCCGGACGGAGTTTTTGTGGCATTCTCGGCTTCATTGGAGCATGAGGAATTGGGAGGGTGTGGCTTCTTATTACAGAGGAAGAAGTTCCTTGACCCAAGCCCCATCAGTTTCTCTCCCCTATCCAGACCTGCCCATATCACCAAAACCCTATTAAAAAATAACTCCAACAGGAGTAAACTGTGCATTTAGTCCTAATTTTAATATCCCTAATTTTGGGGTTGTAGCCTCTTTAACTCATGGATTAACCTCATTAAAGAATTTTTTTAATTGTACCCTTTCTTAACTTAAAAAATACTGTCTTAACATTGAATTGTCTTAACATTGAATAGAAACAATCGGATTTTCAAAACGTGACATCTAAGTGTTAACAAACTCGAATTTTAATTATTATTATTTTTAAAATAATCATCTAGTAATTCATAAGTGGTTTTCAGAATTTTAGATTAAAAAAATCTTCCTGAGTACGTCTCCGGACCGAAGGAGTAAAGCAAACCATGCTTCCAAAAGAGCATAGTATATGTGATCTTAGTTAAACTTTATTAGACTCATATATCATCTTTTGTAGCACTTAAAATCATTCAAACTATGTGCGAGAGAGAGAGAGAGTGATCGAGAACATATTAATTAAAATTTAATGGACTCTCATATCATCTTTTGTAGCACTTATAATCACTTAAACTAAGAGAGACCCCAATTAAAAAGCTTTTTCTCTATGAAATATATTTAGATAAAATAAAATAAAGTGCTTAGGAATCGGGCTTGCGTCCAGTTAGGTTTTTATAGCGCAACCTCTCAAGTTCCATTCTCATGTACTAATGGAAAAAAACACGGGTTCAGAAGGTCAACGACCTATGGGTCGTTGTAAAATATTTATTCTACTAAAATGTTCTTATAATAAATATATATGTCATACCATAGGAGATGAACACGGGCCAAAGTGTTAGAAACACTAATTTCCAAATTAACCTTTTAATCAAGCGAAAAGTTTATATAGAACCACCACTCTAAACAATCAAGTTGGAGAGTAGAAGAGGTTATTTTGATGCCCAAATATCCTCATATTGATCATCTCGACATCAAGATGTATAGAAATGGGAAAAAAATGGATTTCAAGATTTGAAAATAGTGTATTTTATAAAGCATTTTTAGGCGGTCAATTTTCAAGTTTTCATAGATCTATCAATCCACACTATTTTTGAAGCTTTAAATTTATAAATAAAGATGAAAATATATGTTCAGACTATTACAAAGATTTCCAACATTGAAACAACATTTCTCGATACCATTTGAAGGTAGGCTCTAATTTGAAACTACATCCTTTAAAGAAAGTGAGGAAAATTTAGATGATATTAAGTAAAGGTGCGGTTTCCATAAGGTTGGGAGCACCTTCAAATTTTATCATAACATATAATTTTCATGTAAAATATTATTAGAATTATCTCAAAATCTATTTTCATATCCAATTATAAAATTTTAAAATCCAAAATTAGTTAAAATCAAATAGATCTATAAAAATATGAAAATCTTGAAAATTGAGAGTCTAGATAATGTATTATAAGATGTACTATTTATGGGACCCAAAATCCTTTTTTTTCATAGTCATATATCTCGATATCGAGATGATCAATTAGAGGATTTTTCAACATTAAGACAATATTTTCCAATGGATTTTTGAAGTGCTTCCGTAGTTCTACAGTTGCAACCTTATATAAACTTCTTCCATCAGATAATTCTATAGTGTATCTTTAAAAAACGATAAGGTAAAATTACATGTACTATCTAAAATTTTGAATGTGATAAGTGACATGTATACCCATCTTAGGAGCCCCGGAATTTTTTTCCAAAATTCCCCAATTTTTAAATCTTCCGGATCCGAAATAAAAAAATTATCGGACCTCCAATCCAAAAAAACATAATTCGGACCTTCAAGATCCAAAATTGGCCTATTTTAAGATATTTAAGCTATGAAAAAAGAAGAAGAAGAAGATTTGCACTCTCAATATCACCTCAAAGTCTAAAATTGTGGATAAATATAGTGTTGGATCTTTGAGCAAAGTATAAAAGAGTTTTGAGATGTTGACTTTGAAAATAGTGTTTTTTTATTGACTGAAAATAAATAAAAATATCATAATAACATAACAAGTGAGCATATATATAATATGCTCCACAAGATTTGTCATGTTATTATGACATTTTTATTCATTCTCAGCCAATAAAAAAATAAAAAAACACTAAATGTTTCAAAATTAACATCTCAAAACTTATGTATAATCTCATCAAAAATCCAATTCCATGTTTATCCACAATTTCGGACTTTGAAGGTTTGGAATTTTATTTCGGATCTCAAAGATCTTTTAAATAGAGGGCAATTTCAGACCTTGGCGTTCAGATTATTATTTTGTTCGGATCCTAAAGATCCGAAAAAAAAAAAAATGTAATAAGCAAAAAATATAGGTGAAATTATAATCATGCTTAAAATAATAGGATATATATATTCATTAATATATATATATATATATATATATATGACGATGATTTCATGCAATCATTGTATGGTAATATGATGCAACAACCTTAAAAAACTATCTTATGACCATTTGTTTGATCCCAATTTTAAAATATACATTCTTTTCATTCTAATGAACAATTACAAAAAAAAAAGAAGAAGATTGAAAACAAACCTAAAAAGTATTTTTTATCCCAATTAACATAGGCCGTTCATTTTGGTGAGATGCTTAGATATAGGCCTTTAAAATTTTTTCATTTCCAAATTTTTTAGATAACTTTATTATCATTAGAAGAACAATGTTAAAAAAAAAAAATGATTTTGAATTTATAAATATTAAGATCTTGAAATTCACAAAATGAATAGTCTAGTATTCATTTTTGGAGAAGACAAGAGGGTTCAAAATGAACCTTTTTTTTTTGGGAAGGGGGGGGGGGGGGGGGGGGAGGGGGGGTAGGGGGAGGGTAGGGTATAGTATTGAGAGTAGAAGAAGTAGTAGTAGAGTAACTAGTGATACTAATAA
>NW_006499827.1:665536-689474 GCF_000471905.2 Amborella trichopoda
GTATATACATATATATATATATATATATATATATATATATATAGGCAAAAAGAGATTTCAAATCGTTTAAATGGTTAGTTTTAGAGTTTAAAATTTTATAATAAAAGATAAAAATAGATTCTTGTACCATTGAGACTCGTGATAAAGTTAGGTGGTACCTTGATGCAACCTTATGCAAACCGCACCTTTTTTTTTTAATTGGAAAATATATATTGGAAAATATATATTTCTGATAATTGGCCCAAAAAAAAAGCCGAAAACGCTTCGTATTGCCAAAGATTCCAAAAAGTCATATAAATGCGGCAAGATATACCAGAAAATAACCTGACATCTGAATTTAAATACAAATTTTAGAAACAGTAATATTCAATTAAATTAAGTATAAAAATCCAAAGAAGCATTCACTATTTATAGGATGTATGACTGTATAATTTCAGATGTCAGGAAAAACAGCCATATTCAATTAAATTAAGTATAGAAAATCCAAAGAAGCATTCACTATTTATAGGACTATATGATTTCAGATGTCAGGAATTGGTTTGCATGTTCGCCATTTTTCTGAAAAGTTGTCCTTCTGAGCCCCCAAAACTACCGCAGCTGTTAAATACAACAGTAAACGGCTTAGATTTTTAGGTTGAGAGCCCTTAAATTTAGGCCTCAAGAGTAAGCGTCCTTTCATATGAATCTATATATCGTTAACCTTAATCCCAAAAACTAATGAATCAAAATCACAGGAAAACAACCAAATCAACAGAAAGTTAACTCCAAATCGCTGGAAAATGGCAAAAAAACCGATCATCACCAACTCCAAATCACTGGAAAAAAGAAACGATCATCTCTCTCTAATTCAACGATAATCAACAGGAAAACAACCAAAATCAAGAGAAACTAATTCCCATCGCGGAAAAAAAAAAAAAAGGATCATCACTAACTCCAAATCACTGGAAAAAACAAAGGATCGTCTCTCTCTAATTCAACGATCATCTGTATCTCTCGTAAGTCGTAAATTTTTCTATATAAAGATCACTGTAAAATCTAAGGAACATCAGGACTGAGAAACCTTTCTTTATCATTATTGTATCTTTTTCTTAATTATCACTGCAAAAACAACCAAGGGAACTAGGGTTTAGAAAGCTTTCTTTCTGTATATATTTCCTTTTTTTCTATAAAGTTCAATACTTCAATGTAAAAAGCTAAGGAAGATTAGGGTTTAGGAAGCTTACTCTCGAGGCTAAACTGAGAATAATGGAGCTCGTAACAGCTTGGATCGACCTGGCTCAAAAGAGGCCTCCTCCCTTCTTTAACATAAGCATTAATGGCGGCCTTTATGAGATCGTCCACTGTATTTTCAGGCGACATAACAACATGAACATGGCCAAGACTCCTCTGCACTGTAACATTCAGGAGCAGCTTGGTTAGCCTGCCGGAAACATTGTCCTGCGAGTTAGGAATTAGGTGTTGGTGCTTTCCAGATATCAATTTCCGGCGACCTGCCAAGTCAGGGTGAGATTCCGGCCTGGGAATAGCCGGAAAGGCCTCTGAACTCTCCGGAATTCGGCCATGAAAGGAGGCCGATTTCCTCTGGCCTTGGCCAGAAGCTGGCCGGGAAACTGAAGAACCAGTCATGGCGTCTGAACTTTCAGAAAAAAGGAGTCCTTAGGCGACGGAATCTGTAAAGCCAGAGATGGAGAGAAGGGGAATTTAGGGTTAGGGTTAAGCTTAGGGTAAGGATTTTCCCATGAAACCCTGGTAACGTACTGTTGAAGGTTGGCATCAGAGAGAAGAGAGAGAAGAAAAGATAAAACTCATAAAAATTGGAGGAAATGGAATCGGTATTTGGATAGGGAAAGGTGAGTTCATGTACCAGTCCCCACGTTTTACGGTTTGGACAAATTACTAAAACGCCCTCTATTTTGGCATTTGGAGAAGGTAATGAGAAATACTAGAAATGAACGGGATCGCCAATGGCGGGTGAAAATGATATGACGAGAGTGTGAGAACTCTGTGCTCCCGCGGTATCATAATGTCTATTTAAGGCGTCATGTATAACCAAATCGCGGACTTTCGCGGGCTTCAAATTTCGGGGATATAACTGATTTATAATTTGTTGCGGCAGCTCCATCAAAACAAGTAAAGCTTCACCTCGTAACGCACAATTCAAGAATTCAAAAATATTTAAATCAATTATTTTGGCTTAAATATTATGTTTATGAAAAAAAAAAATTTCAAACTCTAAAACTAGTGTATATTATAAAACATTATATAGATTATCCATTCGCCTATATAAGTATTCATAGATCCACAAGATCTCTCATACTTTTAAAGTTTTGAATTTTGTTGTTGGTGTTCGAAATTGATTCTAGAGCCATTATGAAGATTTATGTTGTCGAAATTGCTTTCCGGAAGAAGATTTGAGGTGAGGGTTTATTTTATTTTTATAAAACCTAAGCTTTATAAAACCTTGTCCTTTATAATTTGATGCAGTCGGTCGGTATGGCCAAGTTGTATCAAAATAAAGTAAAGCCTTATCTAGAATTCTCATCTAAAATGTATTCTGGGTATTAGAAATCTCCATTATTGGTCTAAAATCAATTTTCAAAATCGAATATAAAATTTGAAGCTAAAAAAAGAGATAAATCTTGTGGATCCGTTAACACTTATTTTTAGTAAGAAAGGGGTGCTCTAGATAAGGTGTTATAATATACACTAATTTTAGGTTTTAAAATCGTAAATTTTTTCACAACCATACTGGTCAAGGCTGAGATAATTGAGTTGAAGGTTTTTTAACGCCAAAACTACAAGTTTCAATGAATTTTGAGGTGAAGTTTTATAATAGGGTATCAAAACATTTTCCTTTATGATTCCTCTTCTTTACAATTTCTCCAAATCCACTCTATCTCATCCTTGAATTATGATTACGTTTTAGAATCTCTAGAAAGCCCACCATAGTTCCAAAAAGGCAAAAAGACCTCACAACAAATGTACATTGACTGTGCAAAAATTGCAATAATTTCTATTGTTTGTATTACTAGCTGCTCTAGACCTTGATATACATGACCCTACCAACTAGTCCTTTCAAAATACATGCACCTCCATACTTAATTATCATATTGTGATTTTCAATCCTGCTGATACGGTTTACTAACACTTTCAAAATGTTAACTCTTTGATTTATTTAAAAAAACAGGTAGAGACCTGTCTTTTCTATTGAATTACACAAAAACAAAGTTTGAAAAAATCGAACTTGGATAGAGTGTTGCATACAAGGTCTTGAGCCAAAGTCCCTCTATCCGATTCTTCAAGCCAACTAGGATAATTTTTTATAATATAATTTAAAAATAAAATAAATTTCTCAGCTATCCCAACATTTTAACCAAACTTAAAGATTCAGGCAAGTTTTCAAGTCGAATCGGCAATTTTTTAAACACTAACTTAAGGGGCAAAATTGCTGTGACAGAGGGTCAAAAGATCATCACATTTTGTTTTGACCTGACTCCTCTACTACGAAAGATTCATGTCTCTCTTCCTCATCTTCCAATAAAGTCATTTTGCTTATTTAATGTATGTATGTCTTTACGCATTTATTATTGGATGAAGTTTTTATAAGGCCCAGGCTTCATGAAAACAAAATAAAGCTTCACCTCAAATTCTTGCCCAAAAAGAACTTTTAGCAACGAAAATGTCTATGATATCTCCACAATCAATTTTCAACACCGATAAAAAAATTTGAAACTCAAAAAATGATATAGAGCTTGTGGAACTCTGAACACTTATTTTTATAGCGAAATAGATGGTCTAGATAATTTGTTTCAATATACACCATTTTTAAAGCTTGAAATCTTTTTTTTTTAAGAGCCATAATGTTCAAGCCGAAATAATCGAGGTAAAGCTTTTCTAATATTAAAATTGCAATTTTCAATGATTTATGAGGTGAGTGTTTACTTATTTTGGTAGGGCTGCAGCCCTATCAAACCATTTTCCTTCATTATTTAGGAGGCATTTTGTCCTCACCTTCTTAAAACCAGAAGAAGTTGCCCAACTTTTTGTTCTGTTTTATTTTCATGCATCATCATCAGTCTCTAGTTTCCTCCATTTGTTCTGTTTAATTTTCATGCACCATCATCAGTCTCTATTTTCTTCCATTTATATTGCTTAATTTCCCAAAAGTGACATCAATCTAGGTTTAAAAACTCCTAGACAGACAAGGTAGGGCGAAATCTTATCCTTTGACTATTGAGCACATATGGCAATTCTATTGTGGGGCACATTGTATACTCACTCCCTACGCAATAGAACTTTTTAGCTTAGATCAAACATCAGGATCCACTTTAGATTAAGATTCACCAAGTGGGTATTTAAATAATAATAAAAAATAAATAAAAAAATAAGAAAGAAGCTTCAGGTCCTAAACATTATGATTTTTGACAAAAAAAAAAAAAACAATGAAATTTTTGTGCCTAGTCTTACAATAATTTTTTCTTCAGGCACGTATAAAGTGGATGTGATTTTCTTCTTCCTCTGTTCTTCTTCTTTAATTTATTTATTTTTTATTTTTATGATTTTTGACAAAAAAAAAAAACAATGAAATTTTGTGCCTAGTCTTACAATAATTTTTCTTCAGGCACGTATAAAGTGGATGTGATTTTCTTCTTCCTCTGTTCTTCTTCTTTAATTTATTTATTTTTTATTTTTTGAAATTGGTTGCTAGGGTGAGGCGATGCATCCCCAAAAGGTGGAATCCTAAAAATACTCCTAGATTGGAGTTTACCCCAGGGAGTGAATGAACAATATGCTCAAAGAAGAGCATATTATGTTATAAGATAGGAACATCAATTTTTAAAAAGGGTGTACTTTATATAAACGGAAAATTTTATGTTGAGCCGAGGCTCTAAACAATCAAATTAGAGCTTACCTCAAAAATTTCACTAGAAGAGGTTGTTTTGATGCTCAAATATTTGATCGTCTCAACAACAGAATGCATGGACATGAGAAAAAAATGGATTTCAAGTTTGGAAATAGTGTAATTTGTAATGCATTTTTAGACCGTCAATTTTCAAGATTCAAATTTTCATAGATCTTTCGATCTAAACTATTTTTTAAGCTTTAAACTTATAAATAAAGATGAAAATATATTGTAAGGCTATCACAAAGATTTTTACTATTAAAATTATATTTCTTGACATTATTTGAAGGTAGGCTCTAATTTGACTGTTTAGAGCCTAAGCTCTATATAAACCGCATCTTTATATAAATCATCAATCTTAAATAATCAAAGTAAGGCGTACCTCCAAACCATATTGAAAGATGCAGTTCCGGTGCCCGAAAACTCCCTATGGTGGCCTAAAAGTCTATTTTCTCCCTAATTATGGAATTTAAGCTCCAAAGATGATGCAATTCAAGTAAATCTATAAGCATTTGAAAATATTGAAAATAGATAATCTAAATTATGTATTACAATATGTACTATTTATGAGATTTGAAGTGGTATTTCTATCATATCCATACATCTTGAGGTTGAGATAATTAATTGAAGGGCTTTCGATAACGAACAAACCTCTTTTAGTGGATTTTTAACAGGTGCCTTGCTTTTATAACCACCGCAATAGGTTAACTTGATGCCATATATAAACCTAATCCTTAAGAAAAACAATACATGAACACCATGTATGTGCAAAGTTTATTTCGCAGTTGATAATATTTTTCGCTGAGACGTGTGATTAGTTCATAATTATCAAGTCATAGGACATGGTCCGACTGGTCGGACAGTTGATTGATACTTTGATCAGTCTAGCCTAAGATAAAATTTAGATTTAGTCGAAAGCAGTCAAAACCAAAATTTAACTGGTTTTGGCTAGTCAAACCAGCCAGTTTTTTTTGTTCAATCAAAGTTTAATATTTTTTAATACATTTTATATTTTTAAGTAGAGTGCAGTTGGCATACAGATGCATCCGTAGCTGAAGAGGTAAGGTGCGCCTTCAAATTTTATCATGGTATATAATTTTAATGTAAAATATTCTCAGGATTATCTCAAAATCTATTTTTATATCTAATTATAAAATTTGAAATTTAAAAAATGGTTAAAATCAAGTTGATCTATAAACATATGAAAATCTTAAAAATGTACGGTGTAGATAATATAATGTAAAATGTAATATTTTTTAGACTTGATTTTTTTTTATTTTTCATGGTCATACATCTCGATATTAGAACTACATTTTTTTATGGATTTTTTAAGTGCATTCGTAGCTCTACATTATATGGTTGCAACCTTATATAAACTTTTTTTCTTTTATTGAATTTTTCTTCATTTTTTAAATCAGTGCAGGGTACAACCGGAATTGAATAGAGTCGTAAGATTGGTGCGGCGGGGCCCAAAACTAAAAGAGGAAGAATCCGCGAAGCTTCTGGCAAGCTTTTATCTCGGACAGGTTTCATTTTCAAACTTTATTATTAAAGATAGAAAATAGAGAGATTTTAGAGAAAGAGATTGCAGACGCGCGTGCAAGTGTGAGATTGATGGTTTTGTCCGTTGTTATCAGGAAAATATTTTGTTATGCGCGTGGTGGGCCCGCAACCAACCTTGCGTATCTTCAAAAACTTATGGATAATTTGATAATTTATTGTTATTTTTAATTATAAAATTTTACATTTTAAAAATAGTTCAAATTAAGTAAATTTATTTGAAAATTTTTAAAAATAGTTCAAATTAAGTAAATTTATTTAAAAATTTTGAAAATAAACCGTTATAAGATACATTAGTTTTAGGGTTTGAAATTCGAAAAATTATCATAAATATACTTTAATTTTTGCCTAACTGAAAAAAAAAAAAAAACTCAATTTTCATAAACTTTGTCCACACTTTTTTTTTTTTTTGAATTTTAAACTTTTTTTTACCAAAATAACCTTCATAGTAGTCATATTACTGTGAAACACTATTACAGTAATTTAACTATTGTAATTTTTAGTGCATTTTATACGGCACTTAGAATATCGTAAGGTCTCCATCTTATATTACGGTACCCGAATTACGATAATCTCACTATCTATGGAGTTGACTTTCACGAACAAGAGAGACAATTAAAAAGAATTTAGAAACTGAGAGAGCGGGTGTTTAGGGTTTTTGTTATCCCAGTTTCATTACATTTTTTTTCATAATTTCAACAGTGAGTAGCAACGCTTCTCTCTGTTGCTTTGGTGTGGCGCATTCGTTGGACGTTTTTGTTTTTCTTTGATGTTCCTAGTCCTGAATCTTTCGAACCCTAGTTCTTGCGACTTGAGCTTTTGTTTTGTTGTTGAATTCAAGCCGCCCATCTGCCTATGGTAATGTTTGCACAACTGCCACAAAAAGCAAAAAAAAGAATGAATTTACATGCTTCTGAAAGTGGATTGCTGGATCGATAGACTGTTATTTCTTCTCTATAAGGGAAATTCATGTATTTTCCTTTTCTGTCTTGGATTCTAAAACCCATTAATAGATAGAGGAGAAATTCATGTATTTCCCTTTTCTGTCTTGGATTCTAAAACCCATTAATAGATATAGAGTGTGTGTTTGGGATTAAAGGTGCGGATTAAGGCCTATAAATCAACTTAGACAGTATCACATAGGTCAAGCATTTGAGCCAGGGTCTCAACAGTGATCTCGCCCCCAACCCCCACCGCCATGCCAAAATCGTAGATCGTAGAGAGAGGAAGTGGGAAGATCGAAGGGTGAAATCCGAATGAAAACCCAAAACACATGCGCTCCGTGTTTCTTAATTCATTTTCTTTTTCTCTCTTATCAATGGTGAAAGTCAAAACTCCATAGATTTTGAATTTGGTTACCGTAATAAAGGTTGGAGACCTTACCGTATTTTAAGTGCCTTATAAAATGTGTTAAAAACTACCATAGTTAAATTACTGTAATGGTGTTTCACGGTAATACAATTACCGTGAAAGCTATTTTGATAAAAAAAAAATCTAAAATCGAAAAAAAATGGTGTGGATGAGGTTTATAAAAGTCAACGATTTTTTTCCAATTAGATTAAAATTAAGATATATTTGTGATAATTTCTTTTCTTTTTTTTCTTCAAATCCGTATATCTCTCTTTTTTTTATTGTTTTTTTTCGCATAGTTTAGAATAGGGGCTCCACATGTACTGGTATATCCAATTTGATCAAGACTGTCCATTGATTTACGTCAATTTGATCAAGACTGTCCATTGATTTACGTTAGTTCACATTTGTGCTCTATCAATGTGGAGATGATCAACTACATATTTTTAACCTCAAAATAGCATTTTTTTCAATAGATTTTCGATGTTCAACTCGGTGTAGGAAAAATTGAATTGGAATGGTTAACCGGACATGGGCTCAAAAAAAGTACAACCGGCTTAACCGATAAACCATCCGATTCAATCGTTCTAACCAAGTAAGTCTCAAGCACTCAAAAAAGCATTAAAAAAAATTCAATAAAATCTAATAAAATATGAAAAATATATTTAAATAATGATTAAATAAAACGCATCCAAATGAAGTTGAAAATTAATGAAAAATAAATAAATTTTAAAGAATTGATTTGTGCCTAGGGTAGTTTTAAATTTTCCAAGAAAGATGGGAAAATATAAAAATAAAGGACCCGGTTTCTATGCGACCAAGCCTACATATGTAGAAATGCGGGCCTCTTAATAAATCTATTTTTTAGATGGATTTTAAGACTTAATTTTTAAGGACATGTAACATCTAACATGGAGATCATGAATATAAATAAATAAATAATTTTTTTTAAAATAAAATAATAATTCTAGTAAGAAAACATTTGGACCGTTAGTTTCTAGTGTTTTTAAACGGGACACCTACTTGCATTCAACTTTAAGATGGATGCTTTACACTTTCTAGACCACATATGTAGAAATGCGGTCCAGCCTACATGAAACAATTTTCCAAAAATAAATATTAATGACCAAAACAATTTTTAATCCTTGACATAATGACAAAAAATATTACAAAATATATTACAAAAAAATCCCTTATTTTTTTAGATTTTCTATAATTTTTTTTTTTTAAATACCCAGCTAATCTCCTAAACTAGCCGAAATCAGAATTGGCCTGGCCGGTTCCGATCTGACCCGGCAGATACCTATTAGACCGCCAGATTTTTACTTCACCCAGATTTGAAAATGAAATTCAAAAAATGAATGGTTGTTTCTAATTTAGGACTTCAAGTTTTTTGAGGTTGGATGCCCAAGCCCTTTATTATCATTTATTATTTTCGCAAATACTTGTGGGCAGTTAATGAGTGGGGTCAGAGTCCACTCTTGATCTCTTAGAAAATGAGTTTCAATCAAAAATAAAATAAAATAAAAATATCGATTCATTAGAGGGATAAACAATGACTACTTTGAAACAGATATCAAAGATTTTGGTTATTCAGAGAAATAGAAAGGTGGATTAGGTCTAGAAATGAGGGAATAAAAGAAAACTGAAAAATCATGAGGTTTCATAAATTTTATGCCGTTATTGGAAAAATTTATTTAGGTTTATTATAGATCAGCATTATAAAAACGTATTGTAACAAACTTGAGAGATTTTTGGGAAGCATTGAGAGAGAAATAAAATAAAATAAAATAAGGTTTGCAAATCTTGATTCTAGGTCAGGCTTGGCCCGGGTACCCTCCGATTCTGAGTTGACTCAGGTGCTTTCGAGTTGACCCGTTCATTTTTTTAACCCTGGTAAATATAGAACAAAGAAATGGGCACCTATAGCAAATTTAACTGTTCACCCCCGTTTTTAAATGTTATCAATAGGATTTCATAGGTTGTTAATATCGGAAAAGTTATACTACATTAAATGTTTATTTAGTAAGCTCTCAACCTTTAATTTTATTTTATTTTCTATACATTGGATTAAGCTTAAATTCGGAGAGTTCATACTTCTCAGCATCTCGCATTTGGAAAACATCCTAAAAAGTATCTTATGAGATTATTTTTAAATTTTTAAAATAAAAATGAATTTTTTGGTTAATTTCACTTGTAAACTTATCTAAGTATCCATGAAAGATGAACTGCATAACTTTCCAACCATGTTTTTTCAATTTAATTCCAAAATACCTGCCAAAAAAACACATGATCATTATTTTAAATAGTTGCAAATGGATAAATTCTTGAACAATTCATCGGGTATTTTGACAATTTTCTATATATTTATTTAACATGTCGAGTATGAGTTTTTCATACCCCGACCTAAAATCTGAAACTCGAGTAAAAGAGGTTTCAACTCGAGGGAAAGCTTTCTATAGTCCCCTTATAACATAAAAGTTTTATCCTCCCCCTTATTCAACCATCCATTTTTTAATTGAGGGTTAAGATTACCCTAATCACAATTTCATGTCTTTACACTATTTTATTTTAAATTTTTTTCGATAAATTATTTTGACACCAAATTTTGGACATCTATTCCTCTATTAAACTTAGTACTAACGGAAAATATATAATTTTTTTTTTATAAAATAAAATGACCAAAATACCCCTAAAAGCTTCAAGGGGTATTTTGATCATCATTTTTTATCGAAAAATTATTGTTAATATTTTTATAGGTGCGCCCCAATGAGAAGATGGCACGCACCAAATTTCATATTCAGAAAATTTGTATTAAAAAAAATAAAAATAAAATACTTTCAGACATCACATCTAAGATCAAACGGTGAGTAACTTTCTTGATAAAAAATGGACGGCTGGATGGTAGGGTGAGGATAGAACTTCTATGTTGTAGGAGGCACATAGAAAGCTTTCCCCCAACTCAAATCCAAATCGAGATCCAGGTCGAGGTCCAGGTCCTATGTATATTCTTGACCCCAAACCCAATTGTACCCTACAAGGAATTTCCCAATTGTACCCTACAAGGAATTTCGAGAAACCCCCATGAATTTATATGTTTTGTCGATAATTTCACTTTCCTAAGGTCTTGTTAGGCCCCCACCTACTGTGATGGTTCGTGTTTTTCATCTTGACTTCAACATTTCAACATGATGGCTTTACCACTTTCTAAGAAAAGTTGGCAATGTGACAAAAATGAATGTGAAAGTTTGCCTAAAATCAAATACCGATGTTTCTAATGTAAAGTTTAAATACCAAATGCTTTTTTGTTCATTTAACTCCTTATAAATATGCCACATGGGTAGATGATTACTTACCCAATGATACTTCTCATTGGAAGTTAATCTATTTTCTAGTAGGTTTCGTGAAAGTCAATATCACTATATTTATATATTTTTTAAAAGTTTAAGAGTATTATGGTAAAAAGAAAGAAAGATTTTTCTTAGACAGCAAAAAAAAAAAAGCGTCAATGATCTTTATAAGAAAGGGGTCAAGAAAGACATAATATTCATCTTTTAAGGGTCACCTTTTTTGGGGTTCATGATAAATGACATCTATGAAGGAGATGAGTCTCCAAGAGAGAGAGGTAACTTTCTCAGTTGGGATTTAGGTTGGTTAAACTTCCACTTTTAAAAAAATAGAGAACATATCATTTTGATCTCAAGGTTCAAGGTTCTCTTTCTGGTATCACTGTATCGGTAGAAAATATGAGATTAATTAATGATGTTGTTTGGTCGGGAGAGAGGGTTTAAAAGAGAAGACGATAGAGAGTTTTTACCGGTTTGGAGAGATTGTAGTCTTCATTGCGATAGTAGATTTATACTTGTCAAGGTCGTAAATGTAGTTTTTTGCTGTGAACCACATAAATTATGTTATTGTAGTCTGATTTTATTTTTTGTTTTATTTCTTACACTCGATTTAAAAGTGTATCTATCTATTTTGTATTTAGCCAACTATATATACGATCTTGGGTGTGATCTAGTATTTGGGATTTTTAATTATGCATATGAGGGGTTCCCAAGGACTCCAAAGTCTCCCCATCATTTCATAAAAGGTAGAGTGGTTTATACGTCAGGGACGCATAACTACAGTTGCGTAACCCGGGACATACCACGTCCATCTTAAAGACCCATGTGGATCTTAAAGACCCATGCGGAGTAGTGGTCTCTCCAAATAACAAGTA
The DNA here is from genome assembly GCF_000471905.2 of Amborella trichopoda. The sequence goes on from NW_006499827.1 coordinate 677,572, forward strand.
AAATCAACGATTTAAATTTTTTTAAAAAAATTGTTATTTTTAGTTTTTAAAACATATTTATTTTTACAATTTATGTTTTCTGTTTTAGATGTTGTATATACCTTAAAAATTAGGTCCAAATCTATCACAAAATTAGATCACGAAGAGCATATGCATATCTACATATGAGTCCTAAGACACATAAAAATCGTGTCCCTCGTAACAATAATAAAACATAGTAAAGCAAAGTTTTGAGTTGCTTTCTGGTATATGTGAAACATCCAAGGACTAACCAAACAGGTGTCCAATTGGATGGAGAAGTCTGCATTTTTTTTTTTTTTTTTGGTGAATCAGTGGGGATGAGGGCCCCTACTTGTTTTATTAAGGAAATAGTAAGATATAAGACCAGTTAACACCACTGATGGGGACAACATTGGTTTCCTCTCATGTATAAAACTTCTATATCCCCTATCCAACCGGTCCATTTTAAATGGAGAGCTGAGATAACCCAATCACAATATCATGCCTCTACAGTTTAGTTTTTTTTGTGTAAAATATTTTGATACCAAATTTTGGACGTCCACTCTTCCCTTAAACTCGCACCTATAAAAAAATATTCTCAATAAAATAAAGAAACCAAAATGCCCTTGGAAGTTTCATAGGTATTTTGAAAATTATATTTTATCAAAAATATTTTTTAATATTGTTTTTAGGTGCACACCATTGACATGATGGCACGCACAAAATTTTATATTCATGTGATTTGTAAATAAAAATAAAAATGAAATACTATGAGACGTTAGATCTATATCAAATAGTCAATGGCTCACTTGATCTAAATTGGACAGTTGGATGTAAGGGTGGAGTATATATCTTCTATACATTAGGAGAAGTGTAGAAACCTTTCCCTATAGTAAAACCATATTCCAAAGGAGCATATTATATTTAGACTCTCCGGGGTATACTTGGTAAAAGACCACCGAGTTTTTTTAGAAGTCAAATTTGGGCATTCTGATTTTGATATTGTAAATACTTAGATTCGACTGTGCAAATTGGACAATCTTTATTAAATGGGAAAAGTTTATAGAGAGCCGAGGCTCTAAACAATTAAATTTTAGCCTATTTAAAAAATTTCACTAGAAGAGGTTATTTTGATGCTCAAATATCTTCAAACCAATCATCTCAACATCAAGATGCATGGACAAGAGAAAAAAATGGATTGCAAGTTTTGAAAATAGTATATTTTGTAACGTATTTTTGGACCGTCAATTTTCATGATTTTCAAGTTTTCATAGATACGTCAATCTACACTATTTTTGAAGCTTTAAATTTTATAAATAAATATGAAACTATATTTTAAGGCTATCACAAAGATTTTCAATATGAAAACCACATTTCTCAACACTATTTGAAAGTAGGCTCTAATTTAATTGTTTAGAGCCTAGGCTCTATACAAACCGCACCCTTATTCAATATTAGGATGTTCTGGTTTTTGTCCAGAGTGTAAAACAATTCTCTTCTTTTTGTAGTTAGCCCTTGGTTTGAGAGGTTGCATCCCCAAAATTTGGGGCCGTAATAATGTTTCTAGATATAGTTTTACCTGTGTGAGTGAATGTATATATGCTCCTCCATGAGCATAAATCTTTTAGGTATACTATGCTACTGTGGAAGCAACACTGTACACTTACTCCCTTCGGCAAAAGGGCTTCTGGGAGGATCTTTTCGATTGAAAATTTTAGGATCAACCTATTAATTATTTTAAGAAAAAAGGTTCAAACACTTAGATCTTACCCTCCAAAAGAAAGTCGGTCTCTATTCAATCTTAGGATGTTAGTTCATTATGGCACATAGAGAGTGCAATTGAAATTTTCTCTTGAGGCCCGTCGCTAGGTCGAAGAGGTTGCCTCTTAAAAAATTGGAGTCTGAAAAGTACACCTAGACTGGTATTTACCCGAGGTAGTAAATAGACAATATGCTCCGGCAGGAGAAAAAAATACTTGACCTTGTTATTTCGTCCTTTTTTTTTTTCAAAATACTGTTTTTTTGTTTTTTGACAAAAACAACGTCCCAAAATACTTGCAAATCTGTTTTTCTATTCTTTTGTCTTGATGTATGTAAAGGATTCCAACAAATTTGAGAAAGTGGATATCCCCCTTTGATTTGATCTTCTTCCACTTGACCAAGATGGGTGTTGCTTTCTCTCAAGCATGATGTGAGAGTAGTGGATGAAAAGTCAGAATTAAGAACCTGCGACCCCTTCATGGGGAGAGAGAGAGAGGATTGAAGGCTTCGCATATTTATGTTAAGGAAAAAGTTTATATAAGGATGCAACTTTATAATGTAGAACTACGGATGCACCTCAAAAATTCATCGGAAAAGATAGTTTTAATGTTGAAAAACGCTTTGATTGATCATCTCGACATAGAGATATATGACCATGACAAATAAAAAGATTTTAAGTCTTAGAAATAGTACATTTTACAACAAATTATCTACACCGTCTATTTTCAAGATTTTCATATGTTTATAGATCTACTTGATTTTAACCATTTTTTAAATTTAAAATTTTATAGTTAGATATAAAAATAGATTTTGAGATAATCCTAAGAATATTTTACGTCAAAATTATATTTGAAGGTGCACCTTACCTCTACAGTTACGATGCATCCGTATTCGTATGCCAACTGCACCCTTATGTTAAATACTAATTGTTGGACCAAGGTTCCACGATCCGTATCCGTATGCCAACAGCACCCTTATGTTAATGACTAATCGTTGGACCCAAGGTTCAAAGAGGGAAGCTTCGTTATGGCTAATTTTTTAAAGGTGTGGTTTGCATAAGGTTACAATTTTTAATTTTTTTAATAAAGTTCACATTGCTTTATTAAATATAAAGGAGCAAGGCTCCAGAATTACATAGCAACAAAATAAAGAAAAGCAATTCTCTACTGCCAAAGTATGACCTTCCTAGACCAACGAAAGACAGACCTCCCTCACCCCCAAAGGCCCCTACATCACCATCAATATTGGACCCCAACTATCCCACTCAGATCATCTTCCCCAGACATGGATCTCTCTGGCCTCCTCCACTCGACTCAAACCTCACACCATAACCTTTGATATACCCCTCCCATAAACAATAACCTCTCCAGCCGGGGTTGGGACAACCCACCAATATGCATATGCACTTGTGACCGTAAAAAAGTCGGTAAAAGCTTGGCAGCCGGGGTTGGGGCAACCCACCAATATGCATGCACTTGTGACCGTAAAAAAGTCGGTAAAAGCTTGGCAGCATCCAGGTGGGGACTGGCAGCCGACTAGCTAATGAAATGTAGAACTGGAGGGAGATTGGAGAGAGAAATAGTCAAAGTGAAGGAATATTGGAGGAAGGCATAGAGATAAACGAAAAAACAACGATCAAGGAGAACCCAGTCAACTCTCCAAGTTATTGTAATGGACCGACCACACAGGGAGATCTAATCCTCCAAAGGAAAGTTTCGAGTTCAATGATAGGGCTTGCCAATGCCCCCTAACAGGGCAATCCCCATCTTGAGCGTTAATCCAATGTGGAAAAAATGCAGAGAGCTTCTAGGCCCATAAGAGAAACCTGGTAGGCACAAGAAGCCCCTTAACAGGGTACTTAAAAGGTGGTAGGCATGAGACCCCATAGGAAGGTGAACCCATCTTAGGGGTTTAACCTTTCTTATAGAGTTTGGTCAGAGAAGAGAGAGAAAAGTCGAAAGCAAAGAGAGCAAGTCATAGAATAAATATAAGTAGTGGAAACAGCGGAGTTAGCGGAAAGAAGAGATGAAAGAAAGGAAAGGGGGAGGGCGGATAGGAGAGAAAGTACCCCTCAATCTTTCTTAAACATTGTAAGTAAAGTGCACCTCCAAACTCTATCATAAGCTACAATTTTGGAGTCGAAATTCTTAGAATGTCCTGAAAATCTAATTCATCTCTAATTATAAAATTTTAAACACAAAAAACGATTCAAATCAAGCTGATTTATAAATGAAAATCTTGAAAATGGAGCGATTTAAATACTGTGTTGCAAGATATTCAATTTTGAGAATTTAAATCTTTTTTTTTCCCTGCATCTCGACATCGAGATGATCAATTAGATGATTTTCCAATGGCAAAACAACATTTTACCGATGGATATTTGATCTGCATCTTAATTGTCAACCTTATACAATTTTTTTCTATTTTTTAATCCAAGTTTTCAAAATACCTTCTAAGGGCCTGTTTCGATATAACATGGTAGCGGCCAATTTATCACAGTTTTAAATGAGAAAAAAATAGTATTTAGTTTTTTAAAAAAGATGTGGTAGTGGACAAAAGCTTATATAGCACGATAGTAGATCTCCCCTTTTTGGTACCTTACAAGAAAGAATACAATGCTTTTGCATGCATACAATTTTTTTAAAAAAATATACAACAGAGATTATATTCCCTGCCATATCCAATGATATATTAACTGTCATACTGCTAGAAAACAGTCCCAAAAGATCCCTAAGCGAAAAAATTATATAAGATGTCAAACTTAGACTGTACCTAAATAAGATGCACCTAAAAAATCTACCCAAAAGTGTTGTTCTGAGGTGAAAAACCCTACAAGAAGTAAAATAATGGTCAATCTCAGCAAAGACAGCCCAGAATAGCTTTTGCACCCAAGTAGGGTGTGGGTATATGGGAAGAGAGAGATGCACTCTCCTTGCTTGAGGTCATGAGGTCATGTAATGCGTTGCTTGCAAACATATGTAACAAGCCCAACAAGCCTTGTAGAAAAAATAATTAGCCTCCATATGCAGGCAATCCTAACTACTGACATAAAATAGCATGTACTAACATGCAAGCAAAAGTTTCAAGCATCAGAATCAGTAGTCATCTCTCAAGAAGGCTGAAACTTGCTTTAAGACTAGTCTCCTAACCTTGCGTTTGCCTCTTCTCCAACCATCCAATCACTCAATTGCCCACAAATACTCAGCATGGGGAGTCCATTCTTGACGATGTCTTTTCTGCATACTTCACTGTTTTCACATTTCATCAACAAACAAAACAAGTTCATCAGCATACCAATTGCTTTTACAATGATGTAGAACAAAAAAAGCCAAAAAAAAAAAAAAAACTTTCCAATGGGTAACTGATATTATACTAGTGTAAAACATATTGTACAAAGATGTGCCCCTAACCAGGCTGCAATTAAATAGGATAGAGAAAGACGAAAAGAAAGAGCATAAAAGGGGAGGGAAATAGATGAGAGAAAATGTAACAGCTTTTATGATTCTTCAGTAAGAAAAAGTTGGTGTGGCAAAAAAGTCACTGCACCAAACTGCTGTACTCAGCATAAGAGTAAAATACTTTTTCTCTAGTTTTGCCTTTCTTACTAAAAGTTGCAATTACCATTTCAGTGGGCCCAAGATAAAGACACAATATCCGCAACTTGTACGCCATCCAAACACACTCATAAGAGTTTTGGCTCCATTTTATTGAGCTTATAAATAGATGGCTTAAAAGAAAGAAATTTAGCCAGAGGAGCATGTCTACACAAACTCACAAACTAGGAATAAAAGTGATGGAAGTTTCCCCAAGAAGTTAAACTGCCAGCTAAAAAAGTTGGTAGGGAATCTATCTCTGGTTCATAGCATAACAATGCAAAAAATTTTCATCAATCACTCGAGTACTCCAAATCTGAGTCTTAATCTAGGGAAAGATCCAGGCATTTTATTGAGCTTATAAATAGATGGCTTAGAAGAAAAACATTTAGCCAGAGAAGCATGTCTACACAAACTCACAAACTACGAATCAAAGTGACGGAAGTTTCCCCAAGAAGTTAATCTGCCAGCCAAAAAGTTGGTAGGGAATCCATCTCTGTTTCATAGCATAACAATGCAAAACATTTTCATCAATCACTCGAGTACTCCAAATCTAAGGAGTCTTAATTTAGGGAAAGATAGAGAATTGGCAAAAAAAAGGGGAAATTTATTTAAGTACACCTAAAATGTCGACCATTTAACAGTTCACCCATTTATCAAACAAAAACTAAAATATCAACTATTTCAACTAATGATTATTTAACATTCCAACCATTTATCAAATTAATATCAACTATTCCAACTCATGATTGTGTGTCCTTTCATGGGCTTTTAAAAATTAAATCATAAGACATGGATGAGATGTTAAATAGTTCATCTCTAGGGTGCTTTTTTTAATAAATTACCCAAAAAACAAAAAAAAGAATATCAAATGTTCTTTAGGAACAAGTTGTTATCCATGATCTGTTGAAAATGAAAATTTTGGGGTAGCATCTTATCAAATATCAAAAATAGAAGATTGGAATTCGATGTTTTGATTTTTTTGGGTAGAATTTCAGTTTCAAAGCATACCTATTTTTTGTCTTTGGTTTTAGGGAAGAAAACAGGTAGGGCCCGGGTCATATGCATGTGCATCTGTTTGTCGCGGGTTGGATTGCCCCAAACCAGTCGAGTCCAAGTCTATTGGAACTGGACCCAACCAGCTGGGTCCAGTTAAGGACCCAGGTCAGGTTGACATGGGAGGTTGCCAGATTGACCTGACCCATTTTGCCGCTTATTTGGGTGGATAAATGTAGACGAGTTTGAACTGCAAGAATTTGGCAAGTTCGCAGAAAACTAGCTGAATACTTCATTCTATTAACCAACGACACTAAAAACACACATGCCAAAACTATGAAGTAAAAGTCAAATCAAAAGAAATTCCTTTTCATCTCTTTTTCTTTACCTGGTCAGTGGGAATGTATTCACTTCTCCCCTGGTTTTTAATTGCCTCCAGCAGAACAAAGAATGCCTGCTGATCTCAAAAGCCCTCTGAAGCCCAGCCCTTCTTTTCCAATTCTAGCCGAAGAATCTGTGACAAGGAAATGTATCAGGTATAACCATGGTATACTCACTAATTATTGGATACACTAGACCATATTTTCTCCCTTTCTAAGTCCAAGTTATGCTTTTAACACAAGCATCCAGGAGGAAGGTGAAAATCTTGTGGCTTTCCATCCAAGAAACTCAAAAATTATCATACGTGCAGGACAATGTAACATAAAACCTAAGAATGATTGGATCAACAAGAGTTGTTTCTCAGGGTTGCCCATGAGCAACAATATAAAATAATTTACTTTGGAATGACTAACACGTGCCATGTCAATAAAGACTAGGATAAGGGAAGAAAACCACTTCCATACAATTTGTAAGCACAGAGGCTCACTCAATAAGCAATTGTGCAGGCGGGAAACAATACCACAAATTTCAATTTGGCTATTACAGAAAGCATGGCATTATAATTGGGAAATTACCAAGAAATAGATCATTGAAGAACATCTCACTGCATGAATACTCATAATCTATGCATAAAAGTGATGCACATATCGCCTTTAACCTGTGGGGGGGAATCCTTCACCTGTTTAATGTCCAATGGGTTCTACTGGCCACAGTTCCTCACATTATCTCTGCTGTCCAGCCTTTTCCTTGGGCCAAGGTAGGCATTTTGCTGTGGAAATCCGCAATGGCAGCCTCCTTATGGGCCATCTGGATAGAACGTAATCACCGAATTTTCCAGGGAGAGTACACTTCTTGGTATAGCACCTTTGTCAAACTCAAATCCTCAATGATGTTTTGTGCAACCAATCATAAGTCTTTCAAAGGAGTTTCTCCTACTGCCTTCGTCCAGAATTGGGAGGCAGCCCTCCACTATAATAGCAAACGCCCATCTAGGGCAGCATTATGGAGACCCCCCGCCCAGGGTTCTTTCAAGCTCAATTTTGACAGGTGTTCCCTGGGAAATCCAAGGCCTTCGGAAGCTGGCGTGGTTCTCAGAGATCACGCTGGCACGACTGTTGCCTCCCTCTCTAAGTTCATTGGCAACACTGACTCCACGGAGGACATTGCATTGCTGGAAGGCCTCAAACTTATTCAACCTTTCGGACTCGAATCAATTTCAATAGAGGGAGTTTCCAAGAACATGATTACTTGGGCTTCTACCTCTTCCCCTCCCTCGTGGCATTTGGCTCACCCTTTTGAAGAGATTTACCACCTTTGCAAGGATACGCTCGTCTTATGGAGACATATTTGGCGGGAAGGAAATCAGATGGCAGACAACCTAGCTTAAGAAGCGGCAACCTTGGATGGTCCTTAGTCTTCTCTTTTCAAACAGTTTTTTATTTTGGGCTGCTTTTATCACTGTAACCTTCTGCTTGAAGGCTTTCTCTTTTGTTCTTCCTTTTTTTTATCTTTTTCTCTGGAGCTTCCACTGTGTGGATTGCCCAACTTTTACTTCAATTTACGGTTAACTTTATCAAAAAAAAAAATATCATACGTGCATATTGCATTCAAAAAACTAGAAAATAGCATGATGTGGGCCCCAATTTACGATTGTTTAGGATGCCGATATCTTTTTGGAAACAAGTGTATACAAACAACTCTATTTTAGTTAAATCTTATGTTGATTACTATACGATTGAGAAACCAGTATATTACTGTAGACCCCAAGGTCTAGCTAATGCGTCACTTTTTTTCGCACCATTTTTGGTGATTTGGGGTTTCATTATATGTCGAAGCAATTTAGCTTGACACATGTCATTTTAAAGATGACATGGTGAAGTGTTTAATCTAAAAGAGATGTCATGTGCTGCTTTATTCCTTCCTCTATATAACCCCTTCTCTCTTTAAAATAAGTTTTTCTTTCTTTTTCTCTCTAAAATATAACATTGCCTCAACTAACTTTATGTTTTCTAAGTCCGTATATCCACACTTTTGACGTCCTACATAAATTTACAAATATTGGTGCATTCCATGAACATGGATTCTTCATGATATTATCTATTTGGTTGAAATAAAGCTTCTAATGTCAAAATTCATATGAATTTTGTTATGCAAGAAACGTTTATCATTGTTTACAGTTATTGTTTGTGGACAGAAGTCTCCGAATTCATGGAGATCATTTCAGATCAATGATCTTCATACTCCATAGTTTTGAAAACATATCAGTATGGAACATGTGATTTTAGACAAATTTTTTTCGAGTGCGCAACTCAATGACTCGAGAAGTGTAATATTGATTTGGATTTATAATGGGAGCATACTCGTCCGAACCTGATTGCATCTTGGTTTACTTACCAGGCTGGGGGCATTCAATACTTTAATGAGAGTGTGACCATCTTTTGCCTCCATGTACTTAGTAAATTTTTGTTCAACAACTGATTTAATTTTGTTTCTCTCTCTCCCTTTAACTGTGGTATCTGGAGTAAACCCTCAAAGTTTACCTCAATCAATAAGTTTTCTAATATTTCCTAATGAAAATCAACTTCGGTCAAAGGGGGCACTCTTGCTGAAATTTTGAATCAAGGAAAGTTCCAAAATCAACACTTAAAAACCTCACATGTTTCAAAACAACCAAACTCTCTAAACATATTAGAAAAGAAAATGCTTACGTGAATGTATCTAATGGACTTGAACCTACAAATAGCCTTATGTAAAACACTTACAAGGATGGTGAGTGGAGGAGGACTTGATATGTGTCTATGATCAACACGTCCCCCCATACCATACATTCTCTTTTGAAAGTTGTGTTTTCTAAAGGCTTGCGAGTTAAAGGCACTGTGATAATTCCCAGTTTTCATGAGCACTCTAGATAATAACAATTCCCATAAGGAACAACCTCCACTTCCTCACTCATATAGGTGAAACAATAGAGGATGCCCTATAGTGCAACACCGCAGCCTAGGGTTTACAGCATATGGGATCATTAAATATATGACTCAACCTTCTTATTCATTGTAGTGAACTGTACCAGATAGCCAAGGATGGCATAGAAAATTTATAAATCTTCAAAAGATAATATCATGGTCCATACATACGTTAGCCATCACATAAATGAGTTGAGGATCATATGGGGTTGAAGCTGGCTTACTCTCAAAGTGATTAAAGCTTTTGAGTACCTCTTCAATATAGTGAGACTAAGTCAAGGAATACCCATCCTGATTCCTCACCATCTTGATTCCGAGAGTCACATCAGTTTGCCCCATGTCCATATTAAATTCAAAAGATAAGAATATCTTATTGTCCTCCATACATGCAATGCCAATGCCTAGATGAGCATATATCTGCATACATACTAATAATAACCACAATACCCTATCAACTTTGAGGTATAAACAAGTATCAACATTGCTGGTCTTAAATCCGTGAAATAGAATGACTCTATAAAACTTTCCATGCCATTTTTTCGGTGATTGTTTCAAACCATAGAGGGATTTCACAAGTTTTTTCTGAGACAAATTCCTCAAGTTGCTCATAGTCTTAACATCCATCTGGTGAATCTCTATATGGTATATAGAAGCCAATGCAATGAGCACTCTAATGGTTGTTGTCCAAGTGATTGGCTCATTGATGCCAGAGAAGTCAATACATTCCTTTTGCCTGAAGCCTTTTGTAACCAATCTAGCTTTATATAGTCTCAATAGTATCATCCACCTTTATTTTCTTTTAGAAAAGAAATTTACATCCTAAAGGCTTACTATATGAAGGTAAATTCACGAGTTCCCAAGTATTGTTCGCCAATATAGAGTCCATCTCATCGTTGACTACCTCTCTCCAAAATGGAATGTCACTTGACAACATGGCTTCTTGGACATTCATAGGATCTTAATATACATTTGAAAGTCAGACCGAAAATATATGATCCAGGTCACATTAGGATCAAGGTCAAGAAACATATAGGTTTTATTGTGTTCGACATATCTTACAAATCCGATTGAGCGCCTTAAGGCCAGGGAACCTTACCAAGGTCATACATCCCTAAACCTTGAGGAATCCTCAATAAGATTTCCTTCCTTTCCACAATTTATGTGGGGTGGCATTTGATTTAAAATACAGTATTTTGTTCAAATTTAACACTCGGACATTAAAGCTTCTCCCCACAAATCAGTAAGAAGGTTAGATCTAATGAGCATGTATCCACAAGACTGCAATTTTTTCTTTCAGCTAAAACATTATGCTACGCCTTGTAGGCAGGTAAGTCACTTAGTGAATGATTTCCCTTTCTCCAAAAAATTTAGTCATATCAGCAAAGCAACATTCACTACCTTTGTTGCTTCTTAAAATCTTAATTTTAAAAAATTTACTTTAGTTGTTTAAATGTTGAACCTCTCCAATTCTTCACATTTGTTCCTTAAAATTGAACATTGGCGTATCTTGAGAAGTCATCATTAAAAGTGGCGAAGCATATCTTCCCACCACATGTCAATATGCCTTTAGATCACACATCCCCGTGAATTAATTCCAGCAGCCTGAAACTTCTTTCCACTTTGGGAAATATTCGTATTGATAGGGGAGCATACTACAAGGACACAACCATATCAGTATTAAACACTCCTTGAGTTATAGAGTTGCATTCTCAAAAGGAAAGAGTTTATATAAAGTAGCAACCTCACTTGTAGAAGTGAGGTTACACTAACCTACACTGTCTATTTTATTTGGATGGTGTAAATTTGATATTATCTTAAAAGACATGCCGCTTCTTGACACTATCTTAAAAGACGTATCAAATCTATACCATCCAACTAAAATAGATGTATGGAACATTGCAACCTTACTTCTACAAGTAAAGTCATTTTTTTTTTTTGAGAAGTACTTCTACAAGTAAAGTTGCTACCTTATATTAACCAGACCCTAATCAAAACTCGTCTAAACCACAGCTTCTGTACTAATATGTTTTCAAAACAATGGAGTAAATGATGAGCGTCAATCTGAAACGATCATCGTGAAAACGAAGACTTCTTTCTCTAAACACTAACTATAAACATTGATAAATTTCTCACATTAGAAAATTTATATGAACCTTGACATCATAAGAAGTTTTATTTCAATCGAAAAGATAATGCCATGAAGAATCTA
>NW_006499827.1:690701-700843 GCF_000471905.2 Amborella trichopoda
CTTATAGATTGCATACATAAATTAGTATAATTTGAGTCTATCATATAAAAGTTTAGCATCTAATGCTAAATTTTCATAAAAATCAACAATATAATTTAAACAACCTAAGAATCTTTGTAATTCAGTTTTATCTAATATAATATCTGAAAATTTGTCAGCAAATTTAATAGATCTTTCAATTGGAATAATTGTTCTATGATGAATATGATGTCCTAAAAATCTGATTCTAGTTTGACATAGATTAATCTTTTTAGCAGAGACTACCAGACCAGCTTGTTTTACTGCATTGGTAAAAACATTAATATGTTTGAAGTGTTGATCTATATTTTCAGAGAATACTAAAACATCATCAATATAGACAATCATGAATTTGTAATATGGATTGAATACTTCATTCATAATTTTTTGAAATTCTGATGGAGCGTTTTTTAGTCCAAATGGCATTACATTCCACTCGTATTGTCCGAATAGAACATTGAATGCAGTTTTGTACTTGTCTTCTTCTTTGATCTGTATTTGCCAATAGCCTGATTTCAAATCAAATTTAGAAAAGATTGTAGCCTTGGCTAATCCATCTAATAAATCTTTTTTATTTGGGATTTGATATCGTATCCATTGAAGAACTTTATTTAATGGTATATAATTTATAACTAATCTTGGTACACTTCTTTCTTTTTCAGCATTTTTATTGACATAAAATGCAGCACAGCTCCAAGGAGATGTACTTGGTCTTATTAAATTTTTAGCTAATAATTTTTTTATTTCATTTTGACAAGTTTCTAATAAAGTCGAATTCATCTGGACAGGTCTTGCCTTAGTTGGTATTTTTTATTCTTCAAATCCAGGTTCATTTGGTAATCTTACGATATGTTTTTCCTGATCCAGAAGGCATTTGGTATTTCACTACATATTTCTTGTTCAATTTTTTGTTTAATTTGTTTGATTTGGTTTTGTATTTCTTCTTTCTGTAATGCTTCTTCAGTATTTTTATAAAGAATTTCCTCTTTTAATGAGTACAAAATGCTTCTTTATTTCAAATAATTGTTTTGACATTATTAATTTCTTTCAGTTTGGGTTTATCTATAAATTCAAATAAGATTTTATTTCCAACGATTGCGGTTTCTATTCTTGTATGAGTGATTAGTATTGGATATAGTAAAGTAAGAAATGGAACTCCTAGTATTACTGATTGACTCAATCCTTTTACCATAATAAAAGGTGTAGGAAAACAGTGTTCTTTATTACATACTACAGTATTGGATAATTTATATTTAATAAATAATCTACTACCATCAGCTGTATTTAATATTTGACTAGTTTTGTCAAAATATTTTGTTGGTACTAATCCTTCATTAATACAGTTTAAATCAGCTTCTGAATCTATGAGGACTATTGAATGAAACTCGTATTCTTGATTGACAATAATTTTAACTATTACAAACCACTTTTGAGTTATTATTTTGTTTAGTATATTCACAGATGTATTAGTGTCTATTTCTTCTATTTTTGTTCCTGATGACTCAGGTTTTTCTACTAATTGAGTAAATTCAATTTCATTTGAAACAGTTATTTCTCCATTAACCTCATTCTGTAATTCCAATATTTTAATTCTTTTTTTGAGATGATTTATTTCTATTTTTACCTCATTGACTTTTTGTTTTAGTTCAGCTATAGTAAGTTCTTTTTGTATGTTTTCTTTTTTGACTTATTCTTTTCATTATATCAAAAAAATTATATTCATTTGAGGGTTTTAGTAAAGAAGTAGATTTAGGTTTACTTTTTGTAAGGTTAATAAACTGGGTTAAGATTTCTCTTTTTTCATCAGGGTTATTTATCCTGTCTATGAGATCTAAAATTAATGAGTCTTCTTTTGATAACATATTACAAGATATCATATTACAGGAACATTCCATATCAGAAGAGCTTGAAATTAGAATATTTTCATCTTCTATTTGTCCTATGAGAGATATATCACTACAACTATCATTGTCTGAACTTGATGTAAATTCTTCTTTATCTAATTGGATGATATCATATATTTGGTTTCTTATTGTTTCATCTAATATGATTGCATCTAGTTTTTTTCTAACTTTGCATGTATTCGTATAATGGCCTACTTTTCTACATTTATAACAGATGGGTATCTTTTTCTTTCCCTTTTTATACTGATTTTTTTGTAAGAATTTTTTAATATATTTTTCTTTTTTCTTTCTCTTATACAATTTTCTTTCCTTTTTATCTGGTCTATATTTTTTATGTTTATGAGATTTGTCTTTACTTTGTTCGATACTGTAACCAAATTGTTGACAGAAATCACCTAATTCTTTTTTACCTGTCATGTTCTGTTTATCTAACTGTTTCTTTAATTTCATATCTGTGCAAAGAGCTAATCCTTCAGCACATATTTCTGCTGATAATTCTCCTAAAGTATAATTAGAATATTGTATATTTCCACCATGTTTATTTTTTAATCTGGTTCGGACTTTTTCTGGAAATAAATATGGTAAACTAGCAACAAATTTTTCTTTCCAATGGTCAAGGTGACTATCTTCTCGTGTTAAGAGTTTAGAAAAGAAAACATCCTTATACCTTTTATAATGAGATAAAGTTGGACATCTTAGATTGGAAAGTAAATCTTCCGATCTAACTTCCATTAATGCAGTACTCCCTACAAAGTGAAGTGTTATAGTATAAATGAGAGTATTAAGAGCATCACTTTCAGAATAGAGGATATTAAGATTTTATTCATTTTTAACAGTCCATTGACGAGTGTTGGTTAAGATTTGATTTTTTTGGGTTTCAGGGAGGTGAAAATCCCACCATCCTCTTAACCAGCCAGTAAATCCACACACTATGGCCTTGGCAACTTCTTGATCTTGGTTGCCAACCATTTTGCAAGCTGAAGCATACATTGTCATATGTTTCATAGTATCTAATATTTGGGTTTCAGCCATGCCATCAATATTCCAGTTAACTATTGATCTTCCTGAATAAGAAGTTGTATGAGGTATTAAATCTTCTTCAAATTGAATATGAACTGGTGTGGGTCTATGATGGTAAGGTCAAGCAGTAGCAGGTTTCCAACCTTTACCATATGCTATTATCTGGATATGTAGAGTATTTGATTCTGTAAAAGCTAATGTCTGATGTTCAATAGTATCTTCTATTATTGGTACTTCTTCTTGGAGGGTTAAAGTAGAAGATTCTGGTATTAGTTTAGATTTACCTTTTATGTCTTTTATATCTAAATCAGCTAATTTTGATATAAGTTGATCCATTAAATCCTTATTGGTTTCTCCTATATGAAATTTATTTTTATTGATTTCAGGAGGAGGTTTAAATAATAAAGTTTTTTGAGGTTTTGGAATAGGATTCGGCCTAATCATATTTTCTATTCTTAGAGTTTGTTTTCCTATAGATTGCATACAACAAAAACTATAATTATTTACATATAGGATTAATCCAAATAACCATTAAACCCTTAACAAGGTTAGGATTAAATAATTCTATCTTAATATGTTTAAGAGATAATAGACATAATAAGTTTTCTGATTCCCTATTAGGAATGATAAAATCAAGTTTATGTAGTGGATCAATTTATTCCAATTGTTTCCCGGATTATTCAATATCATTAATTGATCCTAATATATTAAAAGTATTATCATTAAATCTTAAAACCCAAGGTTTTGATATGTTACCAGGATCCCAGAATATTGCTATTGTATACAGGATATATTATAAAGTAATGAATACATTATGCCCAAATGGATACCAAGGGAAAAACTACTTTCTTCCAAACAAATATTTAAAAATCAAATGTAATAATTCCTAAAACTATACAATGGTCAGATATTAAATTACTTGAATCTTGGAAGATGGAAAATGAAAATCATCATTTAAAAGCACTTAATAGAAATATTCCCGATAAAATAATAGAACATCAGGATGGAAAAATAGAGATTCAATTTCCCAATCAAATAATAAGGGATGATACAAGTATAATTCAAAAATCGAATAACATACCCAAATCCATTGAAGAATCATCTAGACATTCTACTTCAAGTAGTATGCATCCAAAAATTCAAAGTTTATTACGAACGAAAGACAATATAATGTTTCCGCAATACCAACCAACATTAAAAACTGAACCAGACCTTTCTGATACAGAATTTCTGATACAGAAATGGATTTTCATATTTCGACTCTCACTCAAAAAGTATCTAAACAATGGATAAAACAAGATTACCTTTCTAAAGAAAATAAAGATATAAGAGAATGGTATTTGAAAAGACTTCAACACATATTAATAGAACTATTCCATAAAAGATATAATAAGTTATATAAAACAAAAACATGTAGTATAGGATTTTTTACATGATTACGAAGAACGTTACTAGAAAGAAATGTTGAAATTCCAGATTTTGAGAAAAATAAAATACATACTTTAGAAAATCAATATACCACATATCAGACAATAGAAGGCACTAGTATAACCAGTATACATCCTCTTAAAAGAAGCGTTATCATAAAAGGATCCAGCAAAGATAGAGAAAGTTCACTTGTTGCTGAAACAAGAGCTACTCCTTATAAAATGACAACTGGAGAAATTGTTTATCGCATTGAATTAATCCCTCATATATATATATATATATATATATATATATATAGAAAGGAAGAAATATAGGAAAGATAAAAGAGAAAAGTTTCTTAAGAAATTTTCACCAAAATATAAATATAAAAAAGGAAAGAAAAAACTACCTGTATGTTATAAATGTAGAAAAGTTGCCCATTATAAACGTAATTGTAAGGTCAAAAAGAAAATAGAGTCAATAATCTTAGATGAAAATATTAGAAATAAATTATATGATATCATACAAATATATGACAATGACAACACTACAGAAAGTTCTACAAAAAGCTCTAGTTCTACTTCATTAGTTGGTAATATTGAAGATGAAAATCTTATATGGACTAGTACATCATTAGAAGAATCTGATAAAGAGACGCAATAACGTTCTTGTGTAATATGTTATCTAAGGAAGATAATTTAATATTAGACTTAATAGAGAAAATTACAGACCCAGATGAAAAAAGAGATATTATAACTCAATTTATTAATATCACTAAAGTTAAAAATAAGCCAACTCCTCTAATAAAACCCCCTGATGAATATAATTTTGCTGAAATAATGAAAAGAATTAATAAAAAAGATACAATTCAAAAAGAACCAACTATTGCAGAATTAAAAAAGGAGGTAAATGAAATTAAGCTAGAAATTCAACAATTAAAAAAAAGAATTAAAATATTAGAATTACAAAGTGAAGTTTTAGAAAATATAACAGATACTGATGAAATAGAATTTACCCAATTAATAGATAATCATAATAGATCTATGAAAAGAGAAGAACCTAAGTCCTCAGCAATTAGAATAGACAATGAAATAGATACTAAATCTGTAAACCTTATAAATAAAATTATTACACAAAAATGGTTTGTGTTAGTAAAAATAATAATAAAAGAAGAATATAATTTTCAATCAATAGCTTTAATAGATTCCTGAGCAGATCTAAACTGTATTAATGAAAGCTTAATACCTACAAAATATTTTGATAACACAGCTCAAATATTAAACACTGCTGATGGAAGTAGATTATTTATAAAATATAAATTATCTACTGCTGTTGTTTGCAATAATGAACATTGCTTTGAAACTTCATTTATAATGGTAAAAGGATTAAGCCAAGCAGTTATAGTTGGTGTACCATTTCTTACTTTACTATACCCAATATAACTATAAACAGTACAGGAATAGAAACAAATATAGAAGGTAATACAACAAAGTTTGAATTTATAGATAAACCAAAATTAAAAGAAATCGATAGAGTAAAAGACAATATAAAACAAAAAGAAAATTTTCTCTGCTTAAAAGAAGAAATCAAATATGAAATAATAGAAGAACAATTACAATCTACTGAAATCATAGAAAAAATTAAAAATATCACAAAACAAATAGAAAATGAAATATGCAGTAAATTACCCAATGCTTTTGGGAAAGAAAGAAACATATGGTTAGTTTGCCATATGAACCCAATTTCGTTGAATCCAAAACATCTACAAAAGCTAGACCCATATAAATGAATACAACCTTATTAAATTTTTGTAAAAAAAAAATAAATGAACTAATAGAAAAAGGTTTAATAAGAAAAAGTGCCTCTCCTTGGACTTGTGCTGCATTCTATGTAAATAAAAATGCAGAAAAAGAAAGAGGAGTTCCACGATTAGTAATAAATTATAAACTTTTAAATAAAACACTTCAATGGATAAGATATCCTATACCAAACAAAAAAGATTTATTAGATAGATTAATAAATGCTTGTATTTTTTCTAAATTTGATCTTAAATTTGGATAATGGCAAATCCAGATCAAAGAAGAAGATAGATATAAAACAGCATTTAATGTACCATTTGGACAATACGAATGGAATGTTATGCCTTTTGGATTAAAAAACTAAAAAACGCTCCATCAGAATTTCAAAGAATAATGAATTATGTGTTTAATCCTTATTTCTATGATAGTGTACATTGACGATGTATTAATCTTTTCTGAAAATATACAACATATCAAACATATAAATGTTTTTATAAATGCTCTTAAGCATGCAGGATTAGTAGTTTCTGCAAAAAAGATGACTTTATTCCAAACTAAAATAAGATTTTTAGGTCATAATATACACCAAGGAACGATCATACCAATAGATAGATCTATACAATTTGCTGATAAATTTCAAGACATCATATTAGATAAAAAAGAATTACAAAGATTCTTAGGATGTCTCAATTATATAATAGATTTCTATAAAAACTTAGCTATAGATGCAAAACCACTATATGATAGATTAAAGAAAAACCCACCGAAATGGACAAATATACATACTCAAGCAGTAAAAAGAATTAAACTAAAAGCCAAAGAATTACCATGCCTTTCACTCCCAGATCCTAATGCATTTAAAATAATAGAATGTGATGCATCTGAATTAGGATTAGGTGGTATTTTAAAACCAAAAATAAATTCACAAGAACAGTTAATTCGTTATACTTCTAAAGCATAGAACCCTACTCAACAAAATTATTCTACTGTAAAAAAGGAAATTCTAGCTATAGTTCATTGTGTTACAAAGTTTCAGAGTGATGTTCTCAATACTACATTTCTTATTCGTACAGATTGCAAGGCTGCTAAAGATATTCTTCTTAAAGATGTGCAAAATTTAGTCTTTAAACAAATATTTGCTCGTTGGCAAGCTATTCTCTCATCTTTTGATTTTACCATTGAACATTTACATAGTTCTCATAATCATCTTCTTGATTTTTAACTCGAGAATTTTTGCAGGGGGGGCAGAACCGATCAATCTGACCCAGAAGAACCATCTTTAGCATTAATATTATTTAATAATAATAGAGCCATAAATACGAATAATTCAAAAGGAAAAGAACCAATGGATCTATCTCTTGATATTGTACCAGCAAATACTCCTCAATCACCTACACCATACTCTCCCAGTATCCCAAATAGTCCAGTAATAAATTATCCACAATTCTCTACCCAGCAACCATCTTTTCATCAGACTCCAGTATTTTTACAATCTCCAATACCAAAGAAAACCACTTCTACTAGTAGATCCCAGTATGAAGAAATTGTTTTCATTGTTGATTCCATAATAAAAGATATTCATATTCATGATGACCCAAATACTGTTGCGAAATATTATCCTTGCAATAACCCTAGTCCCTCTAATGGGATAAAAACCCGAGAATGGTATTACTTGAAACTGGTTCAATTACTGTGGCCCATTATTATCAGAAAAATTCCAAAATAGTTTCATATTCAAAATTACAAATAAGAAAAGTGTTACAGTTCAGTGAATGGGGATCTGACCCTTCCAGATCAAAGAAATTGATATCCCCAGAATTCCCAAATAAATACTATCGATACTCAGAATATATTGATGCATGGCATAAAATCCTGACTATCCAAAACCATTATAATTCTCACACCTGGTTCATTCAATTTAAAATGCCAGTAACTGCCCCATTCCCAAACTGGTTTCGTAACTAGTTTGCTGTATGGGGATCAGGATCCCAAATAATGCCTGAACCTTTGCAAATATCACAAGCCAAATTCATAGAATACAATGGGAAAGATCCCAATGTAGATTACCGTCTCTATTTTATTTCTCTATACAAATCCCATGAATCCTCAAATGGACATATGCAATATCTCAGAATAATACTCAAAATTATGAATATATTCTATGTATTGGGAAAAGGATTTCAATAAAATGGTGGGATGTCTTTGTCTACCATAATCTTGAGCCTGATAATATTCAAATAAAACAAATTCCTTTAACATATAAATCATATTCATATGTCAACCCAAATAGCCTTGCAGAATATATATCTCTCATGAAAAAACAAAACCCTCAAGCAACCAAAGCAGAACTTGAAAAGCAGCTGCTACAAATTTTCACTGAGGAAGCAGAGACGGCACAGATCCATAATGAAGAAGACAAAGAAGCAGATGAATCAGAGGACCAGTCAGCTCATGAGTGTTCACAAAAACAATCAGAGGACAAGGAATGCCACCTGAAAAGTTGCCGACATAAAAGATTCCATCCTATCTACCACGTGGATTTCCAAACACCAAAAAGACATTTCAGCTACAGTGACAGCATTTCAACTACAGTGACAAGATTCCCTCAGCCACCTAAAAGCAACCATCAAATCGTCTAAAAGCAGATTCCTTCCTCATCCATCCACCTGTCCAGAAGCAGCCATCTACTCATCCAAAAGAAGATTCCCTTATCCAAAAAGCCACCGACATAGCATCTCAACCGACCATCTGGAATCCACTCACCACCGACAATGATCCTTCATCACAGCCGACCATCTGGAGTCCACTTACCTGCCAGCACTTTAGACCAGGCCTATAAATAGGCCATTCCTCTCTTCTCCTGGACAGAGCAAGAAGCATCAGAGCCCAAAGTCTTTTCTCTCTTCCCTTCTGAGGCATCAACAAAGCCCAAAATATTTTCTCTCCTCTCTTTTATACTCTTCTCTTCTTGAATGTAAAATGTCTTATGTGTGATTATACTCTCAACATTAGAAAGTATAATGTTGGGTAACAAATAATCTTATATTCTAATAGAGGGAAAGTAAGAAGGAAAAACTTCTTAAAGAGAGATGAAGGGATTAGATAGAAGGAATAAAGGAGCAGACTTCATCACTCTTAAGATGACATGTGCATGAGGACTATAAAGTTGTATGTGTCAAGCTAAGTTACTTTAACATGTAATTAACCCTACGTCACCAAAAATGGTGAGGAAAGAAAAGGAGCCATTAAGTAAACTTTCGGATATACACTAATATATTAGTCTCTTGATCATATAACATTTGTGATCCAATGACAGCATAGTCCCAGGACTATATAAGGAAATCGAAATAGTCCATAATATTTAATTAAAATAGAGTTATTCTATAACCAAACAAATTTCTGATTTTTTTTTCGTAAATAGGGGTTATTTTAAGTAGATTTTTCATTTTTACAATATTGATAATCTTCCAAAATGATGGATAATTTACATTTCCTCCCCAAATGTACCTTTCACCAAGTTCCTAATTAAAAGCATTGAAAAAACGTAAATAGCAGAAAAAAGAATTAACTGAAGTCCAACCTTGATTCTCTTGCGATTGATGCCAAAATCAAAATTTCCTAGGCGAGAAGCAGATCGATACTCCACAATTGACTTCTTACCAGGAGGAAACCAGAATTCCACATCATCCACAAACTACATAAATAGTAAGAGAAATAAAAAGAAATGGATAGAGAAAAAATAGTTTATGGAATAACTGCTGGCTGGGGATAAACTTTCAAAAATAGGAAGTGTTAGGGGAAAACAAAAATGTCAGGAAACATTACATACCCCCATTATAGGACTCTCATATTCCACACGTACATAATCATCTTTCTTCTCAACTATGCGAGGGGTAAAATTGTCCGGCTTTGTCGATTCAATCTGCACACCTGTCTCCAAGTTAATCCAATCAAAACCTCTAAAATCTTTTTTTCACCTCTCTCTCTCTCTCTC
>NW_006499827.1:710743-735079 GCF_000471905.2 Amborella trichopoda
ATATATATATATATATACTATATACTATATATATATATATATATATATATATATATATATAATCCGGGCTGGGTTTAACCCTGGCTCATCCCCATAGGATCTAAGTTGGACCCAACCTAAATCAAGTCTAGATCAAGTCTAAGACCCAATTACACTGAGGCCCAAATCGTCGGGTCATTGTCGAACCAGGACTTCAAGTCAAACCCCTGACCATCATGTCCATTGCCCGCCCAAAACTTCGAGGTCTGCCATGACTTCAAGTCAGACCCTTGAAGTCCATGGGTTGTCCAACTAGAACTTCGAGATCTGACTTGAAGTACCCCTGAAGTCCATGGGTTGTCCAACTAGAACTTCGGGATCTGACTTGAAGTACCCTGAAGTCCATGGGTTGTCCAATCAAAACTTTGGGGTCTGCTAGGAATTCAAATCAGACCCCTGAAGTCCATGGGTCTACTCGACCTGTTCCCCATGTGAACTTCATGGGTCGACCCAACCTGTTGCCCACACAATATGTCGTAATATCATCTTTCCCAAGTTTCTCTAACACAACTTCTTCTTTTTTTTACCAATATTCGTACTCTTTATTAAAGTGTTAAAAGGGCATTACATCATGAGAAACAGTAAAAGAAGAGAGGTTAACACCACCCTTGGTCAGAGAATCAGCAATGCAATTTGCTTCTAGATAGACATGGGAAAAGGAAACCGACAAGTTGGTTACCGCATCCAGTTCCCATGGAACCTTCTGTTCAGTCTTACAACATCTGATAGAATTTAAAGAATCCCCTTCAATGACGCAAATAGTACCCACTGTTCTACGAATGAAAATTTCCACACCCCTTAACAAAGCAGTAAGTTCTATACAATTAGCCGTGGCTATACTGATTAGTCTAGCATATGAAAAAATTACATTTCCATAGCAATCTCGAACAATACCACCAATACCTACTGGTCCCGGGTTCCCCAAAGAACTACAATCAAAGTTTAGCTTAAAGCTGCCTATGGTCGGGGCATGCCACAAACCTTTAGGCCTACTAGAGACTAAACCTATAGAAAAAAGATTGGACAGATTTATCATAACATCACCTTAAAAATACCCCACCCATCCTTTACCACTAAAAGAGAAGACTAAATAGAGAGCTTAATTAAATGAATAAGCTTATCAACCGGTAACGCCACATCCTCAAAAGTCCTTCTGTTTCTCTCCTTCCATACTTCCCAAAGTATCAAATCTCTTGCTATCTTCTAAATCGTACTTCCAATCTTCAGAAGAGAGGTGTTCACGATGAAAATCTGATAGATCTTCCGATGAAGATCTCTCGAATTTTAGCACCTTAAACTAATTAAAAAGCTGTAAATAAAGTGGTAGAGAAAGTGAGACAGATCGAATTCAAATCTGATGTCAGATTTACCCAAAAAAGAGCAGATTTACTCTCAGATCTGTGGCATAACCAGTATGATCCAGAGCATTAAAATACGATTTTTAAGACAAGTTAACATATCAAAAATGAATAAAAAAGGCAAAACAGTAAAAAGAAGAAGAAAGAAATAATATCAAACGGGGCTGGATGGCCCGAGATTTCGGAGCCTTCGAGGGCTCGCCCGTATCAGAACCGGTCATCTTTGCCTCTCTGATTCAAATGTTGACCAGCAGATCTCTGGCGTAAAGGGTTAGATCTATGGTTGTTGTGCCCTAATTATAGTTTTGATCTAGGGTTTTTGTGCCCTAGGTCTAGGTTTTCTCAATCTTGTGGGTTAAGACTTCAAGAGGCTAGGGTTTCTATCTCGAGATTTTTCTAAAACCGTCGGTCTTTCTCAGGGTCTGGAGAAGAATTTCTTTAGTTTTCTAAGTTTTTTGTGATCTCCAAAGGTTGAATATAGATTCTGAGATTTTCTCTAATTTTTGAGGATTTTTCTTAAATTTTTAGGAATTTTTTAAGGTTTTTCCTATTTTTGGATAATTTTTCTAATTTTGGGAATTTTTAAAGTTTTTTTGGTCTCTTTTTGTCTCTCCTTTTAGGTTAGGGAGCGGGGGTTTTTATAATATTCAATTGGTAATTTTTTTGGAGTTTCTTTGAAATTGTTTGGATTTAACTTGAAGTTTTAGCCTTATCTACTTAAAGAAAACACGTTTACTGCATCATCAAATGCGTTGACTACGTCATTAGCTCGCGTCTGGGCCTGTCGGGGCCCGTTACACCCCGGCTCACGGCCCGACAGTTGGGTCTCACAGGGTCTAAATTGTTATTTGTTATATCTTTTTATCCGTGGGACCGATTCAGGCGATTCTTGGACCGTTGGAAAGCTCTTGAGCTCTACTTCAAATTGGGATAGGATTGGGGTAGTTTTGGGGTAATTAAATTGGGTATACTAGGATAATGTGATCCTAATAGTTCAGAAAACCATAGAATTTGTCAGATTTAAAATAGGGTGTCTACAAGAGGGAATACAAAATGCAAAATAATACCGATAACATTCTGAGGCAGCGTTAACAAAAATCCTAGTTCACGAATTAACTAATGCCAAATCCTCAATGTATAAGGACAATGCATCACTAGATGATCAACTGACTCGCCATCCGATTTGCAAAGTAAGCAAATATTAGGTAAAAACTTACCCCTTTTTTGCAAATTATCAGTAGTTAATATCTTATTCTGCGAAGCTAGCCATATGAAGACTTGGACTTTATGTGGTATTGGCAACTTCCAAATTTGCACAACCTTGAGAGATGACCATCTCCAACGATCATGGAAAAAAAGATTATAGTAGGATATAACTGAGAACATACCATCCCTTTCAATTTCCCTAACCAATATATCTTCTGCCCCTTGGGAAATATAGACGTTATCCAACAATTCCATCAACGCACACCACTGGGACAATAAAACATTGTTCAGCTGTCTATACATAAGGGGTATATCTCACGAAAACAACTGCCCTCTTCTCTCAATAGCATCACAAATTTTATGACTAGGTTTAGATACTACCCTAAAAAGATCAAGGAAAACATACTTCACAGGATACTCTCCAAGCCACCTATGATGCCAGAACAAAATTTGATCACCCCTACCCACATTCCATCTAAAATAGCCCGCAATCATATTCTTGCAATTAGAAATCATCCGCCACATCCCTACCATTACCACCCCTAAGCCACATATTAAACCTATCCATTCCATACTTTGTCAAAAGAACTCGATACCAAAGATGATCCTTCAAATTGAAACTATGCCACCACCATTTACATAACAAAGCCTGGTTAAATCTGCTTATATTTCGAATTCCCAAACCACCTTCACGTTTGGGAGTACAAACTCTATCTCACCTTAATAAATGAAATTTCATACTCTCTCCACTCGAACCCCAAAGGAAATTTCTCATCATCTTCTCAATTATTTTTGCCATTGATGCCCAATATGAATGATCGACATCTGATACACATGCAGATTTGCCAGACAGGACCTTAACAATGTAACCCTTCCCCCCATAGATAAATATTTATACTTCCACAAATCAAGCTTGATTTGTATTCTCTCAATCACGCTATCCCAAACTGCAATAGAGAATTTTGAATCTAAAATAGGAAGTCCCAAATAGGTAATAGGAAAAGAATCTAGTTATGGCCCAACACATTAGCCAAGTCACACACCAAAGCCTCGCTACATTTAATTCTCGCTGACGAGGACTTATGAAAATTAACTTTAAGCCCAAGGTTCACTTCATAGATCTCCAAAAATCTCGACACATTCCTCACTTGTATAGTCTTAGCATCAATAAAAATTAAAGTATCATCAGCATACTGTAAATGAGAGACAGATGTACTAGAGTTTGCAATTTGGAACCCTCAAAAGCCCACAAATTCTCCACCCTACTGAGCATCAGACTAAAACATTCAACATAAATTGAAAATAAGAAATGAGAAAGGGGGTCCCCTTGACGTAAACCTCTCGAACCAATAAAAAATCCAATCGAACTGCCTTTGAATACTACTGAGAAGTTTGCAGAAGATAAGCATCAAAAAATCCAACGAGCTCCAAAACCCATATTTTTCATAATTTCCAATAATACACCCCACTCCACCCTATCGTAAGTCTTTTCCATATCAAGTTTAAACAAAATGCCCACCCTTTTACTCATGACACGCAAATGAATACATTCCTGAGCCACTAGCACACTATCAATAACTTGACGGTCTTATATAAAGGTCCATTATGTAGATGAAATAATGAGAGGGGGGACTTTCTTGAGACGTTATGTCAATATCTTAGCTATAACTTTATAAACACTTGTGAGCAAACTAATAGGTCTAATATCTGAGAGCTCATTGATCACTGATTTTTTAGGTATCAATGCCAAGAAAGTGGAATTGATGCCCTTAAAAAATTGACCTCTGATCATGAATTCTCTAACGACCGCTAACAAATCATCTTTGATTAGATTCCAAATTCTTTGGAAAAAAACCAAAGGGAAGCCATCCGGGCCCAACGCCTTATCGCTAGGCAAAGCAAAAACAACATATTGCAGTTCCTGAACAGTGATCGCCCGCTCCAAAAAGCGGCTTCGCTCTTTATTCAACATCTTAAAAGGAACATTCGGAAAACTTGGTGTCATCACCACCTCTTTAGCAAAGGCTTTCCTAAAATGATTAATGACACCCACTTCCATGGCAGCATTATCTTCAGGATCTAACCTAAGGATATTTAGTCCCGAAATATCATTTTGTCTTCTTCTGACACTAGCAATGGCGTGGAAAAACTTAGTATTGAGATCACATTCTTTTAACCATTTATTCCTAAATCTCTGTTTCCAATAGATTTCTTCAAATCCTCTAACTCCTTCATTTTCACCCTACGTTCTACCACCAACTGCTCAGTTAAAACTCCACTTGTCTGAACATTAAGATCCAACACTTCAATATCAGCTAAGACCCTATCAATCTTACCCTTAAGATCGAATTTATTATCCTTTTTCCAGGTAATCAATTTGCGTTTGACACTCATCAACTTTTTGTGTAATTGAAAATCCAAAGAACCCACCCCCACAGAATTCGACCAGGTTCTTTTAATAATCTCGACCACTTCTAAATTTTCTAACCAGCTAACATCAAATCTGAAGAGTTTCGGCCCTCCCCTGAGAGACCCCGTATTCAGAAAAATGGGGAGGTGATCAAATGACAACCTCGCCACGGCTTTAATTAAGACCAACGGAAATACCTCCACCCACTTTGGAGCCAGCAAAAACCTGTCCAATTTAAACATCACCAAATAAGCAATACTATTATTGGATCAAGTAAACTTAAATCCAATAATAGAAAGATCCATAAGAGCATTGCTTTCGATGAAAGAACTAAATTTCCTTATATAAGTGTTAATTGGACATCCTGCGAGGGACTCATTCGGCCACCTAATAAGATTAAACCCCCCCTATCACCACGGGATAATGAAAGAAACGAATCAACTCATTCATCTCAAAAATAAAAGCAGATTTCAAAGTACAAGAAGTGGGCTCATACACATTCTTGAAACCTCAAAAAAAACCTCAAAGTAGGACCATTGAAAGCACCTCAATAGTTCAACACAACTTCATTAGTTCAACACAAGTTCTTTATTGTCCATGAAAGCACCTCATTAATTCAACTAAGCCAACTTATGGATGACAATAATCACCTCATTCGCTCAACTAAGCCAACTTACGGATGATAATAATCAAGCAAGTTTCACATGTAATAATATCTTCACCACCTCACAACACGAAACAAAACAGATAAGTGGTTTTTCGTGGATCAATATTTGGTATGAAGCGGTAAAGCCATACCCCAAAAGACATCTCAAGTATGGATTGAATTTCGGAAACACCTTTCTGTCACCCGCCAATCCGTTTCCATACCAAATTGTGAACTTTGGAGTTCCAACTCTGGAGTGAACTTGAAATGGATTTAGTCAAGAAAAAGAGTTTTTCTTTTTTTTGGGTAATTGGGAAGACAAGCCCCCCAACTGTTTTTCAAAAAAGAGATCAGAAGTAATTTTTTTGGAAAGCTAGTAGAGTGATGCTAGAATCGAAACCACAACATGGTAACTAAAGCATGAGGTGCTATCACCACGACCCCAACCCTTAAAACTTTTTTTTTTTCGGTGAATCAGTGGGGAGGAAGCCCCTCCCCTTTGTAGGAATCGAGCCTTGGATTGGAAATGTGGCCCATTGCCAGTCTGTAAGTAGTTTTGGTGTCCTAAATTAGGAGAAAAAAAAATCCTTTAATTATTTTTTTGCCTCTAAATTCATGATAGCATTTGGGACACGAAAGTGCCAACAGGACTGGCAATGGGCCACATGGCCCAGCTCGGCACTCAAAACCTAGGGCCAGAGAGACAAAAGGTGGCCTAGGCTTGAGCCAAGCCTTTATTTTCCGTTTTATCATTTTTTTTTTTCTGGCCAGGCCCAACCTCACACCATCAAGGCTATGCTGGGGCCTGGGCCTGAGCCTAGGCCAGAGACTCTTCGACTGTACAGGGACTAGGGCTGGGCTAGGGACTGCACTGGCCCAGGCCAGGCCCAGCTTGTTGCCACCCTAAAACTTGGTCTTGGGCAACAAAACTGATTTTTCTGGCAAGTTTTGAGGTGCTACTGGGTCACAGCGACTGCTTCAGTCTCCACCACGCATTGAATCCTATCAGTGCCAAAAATTATATAAAACATTGACTGAATATCGTGCTTTTCCAAAAATGATGCTCATCCTCAATACATGCATGAAAAAAGAGGAGCATTATAGTGTCACGTAATTCTCTCTCTACCCACGCAGTTCAATAAGCCGCAAAAACAACATAAAAAAAAAGAGAGGAGAATTTAACTTCCCAGATACAAACATCATCACTGGACATCAACCAACTCGACATCAAACACTAGCCAAGCATTTGGAGGTATCATCCCCGCTCCTTTGGATCCATAACTGTGAAAAGAGAGGCAAAGAAAATTTAAGTACACCTTACCGGTCAACATAAAGGTAAATATGCTCTCCCCAAATGAAATAAATAAACAAAAGGAAAATCCATATCAAATAAAAGAACCACCACAAATGAGAAAATATTTTTTTTTCTTTCATGAGTAAAATTAATGGCAAGTAATTAAAATAGGGATTGTCTACAAAGAGACTATTTATCTTTTGTACACGAAGGTCACATTCATTGCCACTCAAATTAGATGGTTTGGAGTGAGTCACGAAGTCCTAGAATTTTTTTTTGGGACTTCGTGCTTATTCAAAGACATTTTTACAACCATTGAAATTTAAGTGACAAAAATGATTGTAACCTCCATGTACAAAAGATAAATGGTCTTTTTATAGAGAATCCCACTAAAATATAAGTAGGCCATCACAAAATACAAGTCCACTTACCCCATAGATGGAGGAATTGTTAATCTGCGTTTATCCCCAACTCGCATTCCTACAAGTAAGAACATGATTAGGGTTTCAGTAGGGACAAAATATCACTTCATCACTGCTAGCTAAAACTATGAACCAAATTCTACTTGAAAGCAAAACAAGTTTGATAGTTTAAGGATTCAAAAATTTAGGGTCACGGGTTATTACCCTTGACACCGACATCCCAGCCTGTTATGACTTCTCCGATACCTACAAAAAATCGAAACATCTCATAAGAACAAATGCACCATAAAAGCAATCAATTATTTGACACAGTTCTGGCCATTATAGATATACCTAATCGAAACTTAAAAGGCCTCTTTCCAATATTAGAGTCAAAAATCTTTCCATTCTTCTTAAGCTTGCCAATGTAGTTCACCAAAACCTGACCCATATAACAAACGAGGTCATTTGTAACAACTTATGAGCCTAATTTTCACGTTCCGAGACTTAGTTGCCAAGTATAAATTTGGAAGTGATTAGTGTTGAATTTACATAAAATCCTAATGTTCGTGTCCCTCGATGTAAAACCATAGAAAACACATAAGAGCACCAAATCCATGAATAATCATGCTCCTATTCTTAACCGACTCAATCAGCAGACTATCAGAAGTTTTTGCGCTTACTGCATGAAAGATAAACTAAGTAAATTGCACAAATGGAAAATAATGACATGTAAAATGGAAAGAAAAAAAAAACTCTACAATAATCTAAACTAAAGGGCTTGAGGCAAAGAATTAGGTTTACCTTGCGTCCTCTTTTTTTTTTGTCCTTTTTTTTTTATACTATTAACATTGTATTGAAGGAAAAGAGGCAATACAAAGCACAAAACATGCAGCAGGGAACTTTTTCTTTTTTATACTATTAACACTTTAGTGAATGAAAAGAGACAATACAAAGCACAAAACACCCCACCGGGGAAAAGTCACCAAGGTGACAAAAGAAAACGAAAACAAATTAAAAGTCATTGATAGAAGTGACAAAAGAAAACGAAAACAAATTAAAAATAAAGAAGTCCGTAGGCAGACAGAAAAGTAAAAGCGAAGAAGGTTTACCTTGCGTCCTTTATCTGCCTTTTTCCCATCTGGTTGACCAATCGATATATCCTCAACAACCAAGCCATTGGAGAAGGTCCTTGCTCCTTTTGCAAGTGGCATATCTGATTTTTCTTCCACCACCGCAGATGCTACTCCGTCAGAGCTTTTATCATTTTCCTGAGTCTTGGCCTTCTTTTTCTTCCTCTTCTTTTTAACATCCCCATCAAGATTAGCGTTGGCTTGATCAGTTGATTCAATTGGAATTCTAACAAAGTGAAGAAAAACCAATCAAAAACAGAGCTCCATAAAAGCAATTAATCTCTGAAATCACATTTCAAGATCGAACACAGAGGATTAGACTCCAATTCTACCTTTCATCCGATTCTAGTCTTTTCCCTTCAATGTCCGAAGGTTGACCTGGAGTACCGCTAGTTAGCTCTTGTGCTTCCTGTATTTGTTGATCCTTTTCTGAGATTGGATTTTCGCTTTTGTTTTTCTTCTTCTTCTTCTTCTTGTCTTTTTTCTTCTTTCCATCACTTTCAAGAACAGGTGCACCTGATGGATCTGAAGGAATATCTAATTGGCCTCTTTTCCTAATCACAGACAGCAATATCACGAAAAATGTTCCTAAACATCGTAAATGAAGCAAATACATATTTGGGATAAAGGAGAGTATGTTGTACCCCGGTGAACCATGGTAAACTACAGACCATTAAAGTGTATCACCATCCAATGAAAAGATAGACAGTGATGAGCGAGCGAAACCGACCATTATGGTCATGCTCCATTCTGATGGATCCCCCACTCACTTCATCAGTGTAATCATTGTTTCGGATGATGATAACCCCAATAGAGTGCGATTTTCTATAGTCTATCTGACACAGTATACTTACCTATCATAAAAATAAAGATCAACAAATAAAGGATGCAAAGAACTATGTTCTCACTTTCTCTTTCCAGCTCCAACTTGTTCATTGCCGTCAAGTTTCCTGTTTGAACCAGGAAATACATCATCCTGACCGTTAACTTGAGTTTCTTTCTCTCCCTCTTCATTAGCTGTTCCAGAGTTTTCTTTTGCTTCAGCAACTTTAGCATCCTTACCACCATCTTTTATTGAAGGTTTCGGTAACCCATCTTCATCTTCACTATCCGACTCTATACGTTGGTTTCTAGTCCTTTTGATCACTGATAGTTGCTTGTCCTTGCAATCATCTTCCGATTCAACTTTCTGAAGCTTCTTCTTCAAATTTTTAGGAACATGACCATTTGAAGGAACTTCATCATCAATTATCTCCTCAATCGTAACTGATAATGAATGTCAAACATGTAAAATGCGTTAATTGAGTACATATAAATTGATCATCAAGTAGGAAATCCCATTTCAATATTCAAAATTTAACACTTCAATAAAAAAGTAGGAACTGCAATCCACATCAACAAGCATATTTCCATCTAGAGTCGGTTCGAATGAGTTTAGTCCACAAACAACATGCAATAAAGCGCAAAGGATATGGGGCACAGCTACAGAGCAATCAGAGGAGAGAATATTACACGAACATATGTATAAAAACTGTCTGTGTATATGAGCATAATTTCATAGGCATAGAGAAGATAATGCTGCACCTATAAAGAACGTTAAACTCATGTCATAAAGCTCAATTGGACCAGAAAAAAGCACAAAATATATAATGAATAC
The DNA here is from genome assembly GCF_000471905.2 of Amborella trichopoda. The sequence continues at coordinate 720,888 of NW_006499827.1, forward strand.
AATCATTGTACCTCCACTCTTGGGCCGGGGTGAATCTGGAAACATATCAAGATCATCATCATTAATAAAATCGTCCTCATATTCATCATCTGAGCTATGGTAGCTTGACTCTTCTTCTGTCTCAACATCAATATCTTCCCCATAAGATTCACTATTAGATGGTAAAGGAAACAGCCATGGGGGGCAAAGTTCATTGAAAAAATCAACAATTTTTCTATCTAAACCAATGAAATTGGCTTATAAATATTCCATAAAAATAAACCATTAAAAAAATGAAGACTTCATTTCATAGGATACGAGTCCTCTTCGGGACCACGATCAGGAACCATGTAATAACCAATTAGGTGCACACTTCGAGGGCCCAAAACAGAGAACACCACCTCTTCCTCCTCCTCGAATTCAACATCTATAGAACAATTATCAGTGTGGTTTTCCGAAAGAACACATAAAAGAACAGGGCTCTTATTTCCTATGTTACACTGTAGGCTACTCCTCTCAGTTGATGAACCATGACCCAAAGTAGCCTGCAAAAAATAAAAAGAGAAAGATAGCAACAAGAAACTTATGCCTCAAGCAAGTAATGTCAGACCTCCGCATAATAATATGCCATAAAACAAATGAAGTCTTAGCAATCAGTACACTTTTCAAGTTTTACTAGTGAGATACAACCCATAAATGGTTATAATCTAGAGAAAATATGCTTTCCTTTTCATTTCTGCATGCTTTTAGTGACAAATTGCGATTTTTTTATGATTCCATAAACATCCCAAAACAAAATTCCAATGCTCTTTTCATGAATTTTCAACATGTCCTTCAAGGCCATTTTTTCTTTGTCAACAAATATCAATGATATTATGAAAAATTATCTTTTTCTGAAATCAATGTTCCGAGACTCGGCCCAGACCACTTGCAGTCAGCCGAGTAACCCAGCCTCACCCTAATGGCGAGGCAAGGATCCCCAAGTTCTTCGGTACATGGGCACACTCAAATAAGGGGGGCATACTCAAATAAAGGGGCGCACAGCCCCCCTCATTTCGTCTCGCTCTAAGGGGGCACTGCACCTTTCAACTGCAAACCGGGTGATCTCTCTCTCATGAGGGTGATTTCCACCCCCATTTCATTCCTCTTCCTCCCTCCCTCTTTCTCTCCCTCCCTCCCTCCCTCGTCCCTCTTTCTCTCCCTCCCTCCCTCCCTCCCTCCCTCCCTCCTTCCTCCCTCTTTCTCTCCCTCCCTCCCTCCCTCCCTTCCCTAAAAGGGCAGGATTCTGCGCATTTGTTATCTCTCTCTAAAAACCCTGTTTCCATTTATCCCTTCTATGAGAAAGAGAAAGAGAGAGAGATGGCTGATTCTTCCTTCTCTGAGAAAGAAAGATCTGAGAAAGACACAGGGGGGGAAGAGAAAAGACAGATGGTTGTGGGGGGAAGAGACACTTGGTGACAGCCCTCTCTTTTTAGCCGCATACCCTCTCCCTTAGCCATGTGGCTAACCAAGGACTCTTACCTTTTTTTAATTTCCCCTTTTCTTATTTCCTTTTACACTTTTTCCTCACTACTCGGACGAGTGAACTTGGGACTCGCCCGAGTAACTCGCGCGGCCAATGGCCGACTGAATTAGCTTCTTTTACACTTTTCCCTCACTACTCGGATAACTGAACTTGGACTCGCCCGAGTAACTCACTCGGCCAATGGCCGACCGAATTAACTGCGGCCAGTCCCAGCACCTTGTCTGAAATGAACATTTTGAAAAATTATCAATCCTCATATCAGTATAAACTAACCATAAACAACAGAAGTAAACAGACTCGGCATTCATCTCACACTTCAAAGGTTGTTCACATGAGTTTCCACTACTGTTTGGGATTTAACTCGAACTAAAAATGCTTATTCTTTAATCTCAAACTTTTTAACAGCAACATCACAACATAATCACATCCATTGCAAAATCAGGAATAAACTCCTTTAACATCAGAAACAATATTATTACAAAAAATAAAGGGAATTTTAGGCTTAGACTTCTAAGTACCTTTGATACATGAAGCCTTCCCCTCTCGCTATCATATTGATGCTTAACTGGCTTACCAGGTTTTACCTCAATTCCTGCCAATAAATACAAATTAATTAATAATTGTAATAGCACAATAAATAAACTAGCATCAATAATTTTGACCAAAGGTAAAACCAGAAACAAGCAACCTAAACTGTTTCAGGAATTAATAGGGAGTTCCTTTCATATGAAAAGGTTCATTTTGTGGTAAACATTTTTATCACAGAATTAATTCTCACGTGTTTAAAAGTACGAACCAAACATGTGTAACCTCTGCTTCATATGAAAAACTTTCTGAGGATTATTTTCATGTGAACCAAATGACCCCGAAGTAACAATCATGGAGATGAAAAAATAATCAGCAAAATTCTTTCTTTTTTTTTTTTTTTTTTTGAGAAAGAAAAATGAAATATTTGTTTAAAGTAGACTGCAAAAAAATACACAAACCCCTAATGATGACTACATTGAATACGAGGGTAACTTTAGGGCAAATCCTGTAATGGAATACACTAGACGCGTATGTTAAAATAATTTACAATCAACAATGGCGAATGGGAACAAAAATAACTTAGAACGGAAGAAAAATTGTGTAATGGACTGATTAAATAGACAGGAGATAGGGAAGCATATAGCAACAAGAAAAAACGAATATGAATATAAAGAGGATATGATTTCATATTTGTTGAGACAATGAGTAATCAAATATGAAAGAATCTACAGTCGTCAATGGAAAATGGAAATAAAAATTAACATAAGGTTCAAAATTGAAAGCCACAAAAAAGTAGGAAACGATAGAGAACGTTAGCAAGCCTTTACCCCAAAACGCCATTGCTTAGACCTCAAAAAAACCTAAAACGATGCAGTGGCTCTCTGCAACGAAGCCGTAAACCCCTAAACCATGAAACCCGCTTGGTTCTACTTTATAAACGCAATATTATGAAATGTGCCCTTGGGATTTTATTCAATGACCAAACTAGGCATGTAAATAATTTGGGCTTAGGAAGTTGATAAATTGGAAATAACGTAGAAATTTGTAAATAAATCCTTTTTTAAAATATTTAAAATTTGTCTCATTATATTTTATAGAGCATGATCCAATGCAACGGTTGTATCATAGTATAATGTAACGACACTTCTAGAAAATTATGTTTGTGGTATTTGTATGACCTCAAATTTTGTACACACACTCTCTTCATCTCAATAATCAATTCCAAAAAAAAAAAATCAATTTGAACCCTTAGATATGGTCAAAATGAGTCCCTTCCAAAATGAATCTAGACCATTCATTTTATAAATTTCAAGATCTCAGCCTTTATAAACTCAAAATCATTTTTTTTTTTTTTAATATTGTTCATCTAATGATAATAAAGTTATCTAAAAAATTTGGAAATGAAAAAATCCTTTTAAGATCTAGATTTAAGCATCTCACTAAAATGAATAGTCTATGTTAATTGGGCTAAACAAATACTTTATAGGTTGTGTTTTCAATTTTTCCTTTTTTGTGATTGATTATTATAATGAAAAGAATGTATATTTCAAATTTTGGATCAAACAAATGGCCATAAGAAGGTTTTTTAAGATTGTTACATCATATTACTATGCAACAGTTGCATGAAATCATTGCCCTATTTTACAATCAAATTCCCATGTTTTAGAATATATATATATATATATATATAGTATATTTTAATTTTTATCTCTTTATATATAGGTGAAGCTCAAATTTGGTGCGGCCACACTTCTTACTATCATACATTAATAAAAAATATTTTAAAATAGTTTAAAATAAATAAAATTATTAAATTGTCCTAGAAAAATAGTAATTTTATGTAGTTTTTATTATTTTAAATATTTTCACAGGTGTGTGATGGTGATAAGTATAAACATGCCAAAATTATATGATCATCACAAATTGAATGATATGGAAGCAGCAAAAATTTGGAAATGGCATGCCTTCATGTGGTTATTGAAATTTTAAAAAGATGTTAACAATTAACATGCTGATAAAACTGGGAAAAATACAAACTATTGTCAATCTTATGTGTAAAGGGGATGAAGAAACTGTGGATTATCTATTCTTTAAATGTTGTTATGCTAAATCTATGTGGCTGTAGTGTATTGCATAGTTCTATAATGTCTGATAGATTATTAAGTAATTGGTTAGCTGGAGGTTTTGGAAAGAAAGATAAAATCATTTGGAAAGTGATTAAAGCCATTGTACTGTAGGAACTATGGAAAGAGCATAACCATAGATGTTTTGAAGATATGATTAAATCAGCCATTGAATTGGAGGAGAAAATTCATGTAACCGATTTTGAGTGGTTATCAGTCAAGGAGGAATGGTTGGGAGTAGCTAGATTGGACTTAATGTATAATCCACATATCCTAATAATTAGTTGTCACGGAGGAATGGTGGGGAGTAGCTAATTGAACTTAATGCATAACCTATAAATCCTAATAGTTGAGCATGCAACCAAATAAGTAAGGTCAGGAGTTTGGAAAGCGCATGCGGCAGGGTGGGTAAAGCTTAATTTTGATGGTAGTTATTGAGAAATCTAGCCGAATTGAAGGGTGGGTAAAGCTTAATTTTGATGGTAGTTATTGAGAAATCTAGCCGAATTGAAGGGTGGGTAAAGCTTAATTTTGATGGTAGTTACTGAAAAATCGAGCCGAGTTGAAGGGTGGGTAAAGCTTAATTTTGATGGTAGTTATTGAGAAATCGAGCCGAGTTGAGATACGTGATATTATTTGAGATAAGAATGGCATTGTTCTGATAAAATACTTTGGACAGGTGGGAATTATCACTGTCAATGAAGCAATATTGAGAGCGTGCTACATTGGTTGAAGCTGAATAAGCCAATGGTGGTGGAGGTTATCAAATGGATAAATAAGGAGGTTAAGCTCTCACGGGCCTTCCACGAAGTTTTTTTGATTGTGGTATGAAGGCTGAGCTGTTAGCAATATCCCTGGTTCTCGCAACTAGGCATTTGGCTGCTGTAATTACTCTTCCAATGGTGGAGTAAAATTATTACTGCTATTCAAAAGAAAAAAAGACGTGCCAAAATTAAACTTAATCTAGTATATAGAAATGAGAATAAATTTATATGGGAGTGATTTCATGCAAGTATTCCATAATAATATGATAAAACAAATTTCAAAAACTACGTTAGAGCTATTTGTTTAACTCTAATTTCTAAATATACATTTTTTTCATTATTTTAAATAATTCACTACAAAATAAAAAATAAAAAAACACACATTAAAAAGTGTTTTTTTAGCCTCTTTAATATAGGCAGTCCATTTTGGTGAGATACTTAGATTTATATTTTGGAAATAATTTTTCTTTTTGAAACTTTTTATATGGTCTTATAATGATTCGATTAGCAATATAAAAAAATTAATTAATTAATTCGTAAAGGCATACATCTTGAAATTCACCAAATAGAAAGTCTATATTCATTGTTGGAGGGGACTCATTTAGACCATATCTAGAGTGCAAATCGGATTTTTTTTTTTTTATATTGATTGTTAGGATGAAAAAAGTGTGTGTACAAAATTATGGGCCATAAGAAATACCACAAACACAGTTTTCTAGAAGTGTGGTTTTAATATTATAATTATACAGTAACATGATATCATCCCCCTACATACATTTATATATGTTCGAAAGATTATGACAATTATGAAATATAAAAAATGTGGAGGTTTGATAGGGTTGTAACCCTGTCAAAATAAGCCTCACCTCAAAACTTTTTAAAAATTACAATTCTGGCTTTAAAAACCTTTAAATCAATCATCTCAACCTTGATTATTCTTCTTCTTCATCATCCAAGTTTTATCCCGGACATTTAGGGCTATCTTCATGATAAGATGTGTCAAAAGTTTTATGTTAGTAGCATACCTAATGCAATCTACTTCCTTTACAAGAGCTTCAACCAGTTAAGGGAAAGTTTCAGATCCTCACCTTACTAGATTGTAATATATTGGGTATTATTTCCATAAGGTTGCAATCTTAAACAATTAAAATAAGGTGCACCTCCAAATTTTACAATAACATGTAATTTGATATAAAAAATTATTAAGATTATCTCAAAATATGGTTTCATATCTAATTATAAAATTTTAAACTCAAAAAATGGTTAAAATCAAGTAGATCTATAAATATATGAAAATCTTGAAAATAGATGGTCTAGATAATGTGTAGCAAGATGCATTATTTTTAGGACTCAATTTTTTTTTTCTTTCATATTCATACATCTCGATGTTCAGATGATCAATTAGAGGGTTTTTCAACATTAAAACAACATTTCCTGATGGATTTTTCAGGTGCATTTGTAATTCTAAATTTTAAGGTTGCAACTTTATATAAATTTTTTCTTAATATATTATATACATCATATTAGTTTGTTAGTTGTTTGATACATATATTACACTATATGTGATGATAAGTTATTATAGGATTGTATACAATGAGACCATACCTTTGTTATAAGGAGGTCACTATTATTTACAACAATCCGATGTAAAATTTGATGGTTTGAGTGTGTCATAAAGTAAGAGAAAATTTAATCTGAACTTTGAGTTTGGTCATTCAAATAAATGCAGCTACCCAATTTCACATCTAACGGTATTGTGACCACTTGTACCAAAGGTAAATGGTTTCATTATATACTTTTCCATTTAATTATTTAACTCATTAGCAATTTTAAGTTACTTTTTGTTATTTATGGCAAAAACAACATTTGAAAAATACAAACTTATATGTAAAGCTGCCTATAATTTTATATCGATTAATTTTACAAGAGACACTACCAAACAACAAATAATTCATTATCAAGAATAATTTTATATTCTGGGTGATAAGGAGCAAATCTAAACAAGCCCTAAATTGCATAGCTCATAATTATTCTATCTGCCCAATACAAAAATGTATCACAAATTTATGGCTCCAGACAAAATCAGATCAGTGGCAAATAAATAAAAAAATACATTTTTTTCATTATTTTAAATAATTCACTAAATGATAAAAAATAAAAAACACACATTAAAAAGTGTTTTTTTAGCCTATTTAATATAGGCAGTCCATTTTGGTGAGATACTTAGATTTATACTTTGGAAATAATTTTTCTTTTTCAAACGTTTTACATGGTTTTATAATGATTGGATTAACAATATAAAAAAAATTAATTAATTAATTCGTAAAGGCATACATCTTGAAATTCACCAAATGGAAAGTCTATATTCATTGTTGGAGGGGACTCATTTAGACCATATCTAAAGTGCAAATCAGATTTTTTTTTTTTTATATTGATTGTTAGGATGAAAAAAGTGTGTACAAAATTATGGGTCATAAGAAATACTACATACACAGTTTTCTAGAAGTGTGGTGTTAATATTATAATTATACAGTAACATGATATCATCCCCCTACATATATTTATATATGTTCGAAAAATTATGACAATTATGAAATATAAAAAATGTGAAGGTTTGATAGGGTTGTAACCCTATCAAAATAAGCCTCACCTCGAAACTTTTTTAAAATTACAATTATGGCTTTGAAAACCTTTAATGATCTCAACCTTGACTATTCTTCTTCATCATCATCCAAGTTTTATCCCAGACATTTAGGGCTATCTTCATGATAATATGTGTCAAAAGTTTTATATTAGTAGCATACCTAATGCAATCTACTTCCTTAACAAGAGCTTCGACTAGTTAAGGGAAAGTTTCAGATCCTCACCTTACTAGATTGTAATATATTGGGTATTATTTCCATAAGGTTGCAATCTTAAACAATTAAAATAAGGTGCACCTTCAAATTTTACAACAACATATAATTTTGATATAAAAAATTATTAAGATTATCTCAAAATATGGTTTCATATATAATTATAAAATTTTAAACTAAAAAAATGGTTAAAATCAAGTAAATCTATAAATATATGAAAATCTTGAAAATGGATGGTCTAGATAATGGGTAGCAAGATGCACTATTTTTGGGAATCAATTTTTTTTTTCTTTCATATTCATCCATCTCGATGTTCAGATGATCAATTAGAGGGTTTTTCAACATTAAAACAACATTTCCTGATGGATTTTTCACGTAAATTTGTAATTCTAAATTTTAAGGTTGCAACTTTATATAATTTTTTTCTTAATATATTATATACATCATATTAGTTTGTTAGTTGTTTGATGATAAGTAATTATAGGATTGTATACAATGAGACCATACCTTTATTATAAGGAGGTCACTATTATTTACAACCATCCGATATAAAATTCGATGGTTTGAGTGTGTCATAAAGTAAGAGAAAATTTATTCTGAACTTTGAGTTTGGTCATTCAAATAAATGCAGCTACCCACTTTCGTATTAAAAACAATCAAACTTTGATATAATACAATCAAACTTTGTAATAAAAACAATCAAACTTTGATATAATGCAAAGAAAAATTTATTTCCAATAAAATATGTAACTGCAAAGAGTTTCGCTAGCGACGTTCTTAAGTGGAAAAGTATATTTAATTTTGCAAAAATAAAAGAGAAGATATCTTTTTATCCTCTATTTTTAACTTTCATGTGTTATGAGATCTAAAAATTGAAAATATTACTTTTAAGCAAAATATTTCTTTTTTTATTTTATTTACAACCCCCTGGATCTCTTTAATCATAAATTTTTTACTCAAATAAACACTAAAATTACACTTTATTAAAACTCTATCTTTTTCCCTCTAAAACTCCATCTCTCTCTTCGTTTCTCGATGAGTTTATTAGCCAAGGGGTTTAGCTTGAGCTCGAACACGAGTACTTCTTCTTATATGTATGAAAGAGATGGAGTTTTAGATAAAGAGATGAAGTTTGGGTCTTAGAGAGAGATAGAGTTTTAAACAGAGAGATGGAGTTTTAAAAGAGAGATAAAGTTTTAGAGAGAGAGATGAAGTTTGGCTTTTAGAGAGAGATAGAGTTTTAAAGAGAGAGATGGAGTTCGAGTTTTAGGTGAGAGAGAGATGGAGTTATAGAGAGAGATGGAGTTTGAGTTTTAGAGAGAGATGGAGATAGAGTTTTAAATAGAGAGATGGAGTTTGAGTTTTAGGGAGACCGATCGAGTTTTGAGAGCGAGACAATGATGCGAGAGAGATGTAGTTTGAGTTTTAGAGAGAGACGATGATGAGAGAGAAATGTAATTTGGATTTTAAAGAGAGAGATATAATCATTTCATAAGTTGTCTAAACCAATAATGTATGGTCAAAAAGATTTAAGGGGTCGGAAGATAAAAAAAAATTGCTTATTTTTTTTTATGAGAAATATTTTCACTTCTAATGTTAAAAATAAGAAATAATATGATATTTTTCCAAGATAAAAAACGGCTCGGGGGAATGACGAAACGGAGACCTGCGGGGGCACGTAAACTTCTGGCCACAGTCCGCGTTTTCTCTTTCTCTTCTCCCAACTGTCTCAGTCTTTAACCAGTGAACAGTGAACGAGCTAGGGCACTTGAGATATTCTCTTTGAATTCTAAATTGAACTGGTGAAAGAATTAGAGAACCTTAGATCCTCCAGTGATTATCTGCTCTGCAAATTAAGGCACCCAAAACCAGTGGATGGAACAAGCTTGATTCTGTTTTGTTCTGCTGAATTTCGAAAAAAAAAAATATATTCAAAAAAATAATAGTTTTCATTATAGCAATCGGCGAGGATTTTGGTAGTGTGTAGATTTACACTCTTGAGCCATTTCCTTATTGGAGTGATTGAGTTGAGCCGAGCGTTGCCACTCTCAGAGGCGAAATGAGCCTCTGCAACCTCCCCAAGACCTTCTCCTTTCTGTCGAAATCGCTTTCCCCAAACCCAATCCAGTTCCTTTTCTAGGCGCCTATTTCCCTCTATTTTTACAGCTTCCGAAAGCCCTAACCCTATCTGCCTTCTCGACCCCCCAACAATGCGTCCTTCACCAAAGTACGATAGAAACAGAATTGGATCCTGAACCCGCCTTCGCTGAAGTCACTGCCTTTGCCCCAGCCACTATCGCGAACCTGGGCCCAGGCTTCGATTTCCTTGGCTGCGCAGTCGATGGGTTGGGTGACAGTGTTACCCTCAAAATCGACCCGGAAACACGGTCTGGTCGCCTTGTGATCACTTCCATCCATGGGGATCCCACGAAAAAGATCAGCCTCATCCCAAACTTCAACTGTACAGGGATCGCTGCCATTGCAGCAATGAAAATGCTGGGTATTTGCTCGTGTGGCCTCTCTCTCTCCCTCCACAAAGGTCTCCCTTTGGGCAGTGGCCTCGGCTCGAGTGCCGCCAGTGCAGCTGCTGCTGCCCTCGCTGTAAACCACCTATTGGGAAACCGGCTCCCTGTTTCTGATCTTGTCCTTGCTGGTCTTGAATCCGAAGCCACTGTCTCTGGCTACCATGCGGCCAATATCGCCCCCGCTCTCATGGGTGGCTTCGTCTTGGTGCAGACTTACGCACCGCTACCCTTGATTTCCCTCCCCTTCCCAGCTGACAAGGACCTTTTCTTTGTGTTGGCAGCACTTGAACTTGAACGCCGACAAAGAAGATGCGCTCCGCTTTGCCAGAAGAGATTACCATGAAGGATCACGTGGCCAATTGTAGCCAAGCAGGGGCCCTTATGGTTGGGGTCTTGCAGGGGGACGCCAAGGTTTTGGGGTTGGCGATGTCTTCTGACTCCTTTGGTGGAGCCAAGGAGGAAAGGCCTCATTCCTGGGATGACAGAGGTTATGAAGGGGGCTGTGGGGGCGGGGGCATATGGGTGCACCATCAGCAGGGCAGGCCCTACAGCAGTTGCGGTGACAGATTGCGAGGAGAGGGGGCGAGAGATTGGGCAGGCTATGGTGGAGGCCTTCTTGAAGGACGGAAAGCTGAGAGCTAGCGCTAGCGTGCATAGGCTTGATAGGGTGGTTGCGAAGGTGTTGAGCACAAGTTGATGGCGAGTCCTTTCGGATCATTCCAGGTTATGCTTCTCGTCTTTGGCTCCCATTTTGTGGGGTTTGTTTGGGGAAGAGTGGTTTGGATTTTCTTTATAGCTATCTCTGTGGATTCGAAGCTTGAGGTCATCTGAAAGACCGAAACCGATGTGTGGTTTGTCGAAACAAAATGCTAATTTGCAGAACTTCGATTACTAGGTTCTGGTCTGTTTGCTATGCCCATTCCCCACAATTGACACAAAGTGCATATTTCAAAGCCAATTGTAATGCTGGACGTGGGTGTTTTCTACGTTAATGAAATGATTGCTCTTGTCCCTTTTGGAGCTTATATCCATATACACTGATTTCAGAGCCTCCATTTATGGATGTCCTTAAAAAAAAAAGAACTCGAAAAGGAGGCGATAGGTGTATGATGGTCGATGGCATTATTGTAGGTTGGATTAATTGTGATTCTAACACCTTGAAATTTTATGATTGTCTTGCCATAATATTTATGGTGAAAGTTTATGCAATACCCAGGGACGTCAGTTATCTTGCTATAATCTTTGTGAATTGCAAGTTTATGCAGCTTGTAGAAACTTTTAGATGTGTTATGCGAAATGGTTGGGTTGGTTTATGTGTTTCATGTTTGTTGGCATATTAGATTATGTGGTTCTTTTCAGTTCTTTTCATTAGTATAAAGTTTGTCTTTGGGCAATCCTGTTTTGTACTTCATGCTAAAGAAGAGATGCAGAACCAAATAATCTGGTATGACGAAACGAAAACCATAGGCAAAATAGGAATCAGAGACCATTCCAACGATCCAAATTATTTGACAGATATACCGAACATCCTCTACATGTTGCAAGCACTTGGAGTTCAGCCTACGACAATGCCGTTGATCACCTCACATGAGTCAGGCTTAGCAGGCATAAATCAAGAAATCCGAACTAGGCATGTCCCAGTCATCCTCAGTTGCATTAATAATGCTAATCCTTCAGTTTTGACAGCTGCAAATATGGTCTGTGGGGTGTTTATCGCGTAGTCGCCAAGCATCCGCTAGTAAGAGCTCATGCCTCAATTGTCATTTCTGCATTTCGGGGTCACCATGCTGTGGCATAGTCCATAACTAGATTTACACCTCTCAACTATTTGAAAAGGTAATCCGGTTCACACATTACAACTGCATGCGAGTTGCAAAAACTAGTGTCAGAAAGCTTTAATTCATCAGAGTGTCCTTCTTAAGGACTGTTTAAGAACCTTTTAATAAAAAACCTCTTATTAAAATTGATTCATTCACTTTGCTCTCTCAAACACTTTACTGTCTCGTTTTATCCTAGCTTTGCTTGGTTTATTTCTTAACCAGCTGGGGAAACTATCTTTTCCTTGCCATTTATTCAAATAATGTCTTAATGGGAATGTTGTCTCCCTTTTAACATATTCTCCATACTAGATGTGAGTCAACAAGTATGTCAGTTGAGAGGGGCTTTCTGGTCAATAGTGTCGACAAGGCATTAGCCACTGGAGACCAACTTTCTAAGTGAACCTGGTTGAAATGCATATATAGCTCTTTACGGCCATGGGCACGATAATGGATAGTTGTGTTACTGAAAACAGGGACTTGTCACTATCAGTTGGCATGCCTCCAAATCAATCCATAAGTATATGTAGTCTCAATTAGAATTTAGTTATGGGTAGAACTAGTAATTGTTTTGCTTCTGAATTTTTTGAGGGCTGGTTCGTCGAATTGACTCAAAGAATAGCATTTTTTGGATTGTGAATCATCGCTGCTAATTTTGATGTGTCTGCAGCTCTTGATTACTGTATAGGAATTTTAAATACGCCACTAGAGATTAATATGCATGTTATGTTCATTGATTGCCTATTTGTTTGTGTTAATTGACATGGAATTTCTTTCCTATTATTAACCATGGCATCATCCATTTGTATCCTGACTATGGTATTGTTAAGTTCTCTAGCAATGCATTATGTTGTTCTTAAGTTCCCTAACTCTAAGTGCATGCAATCCGGATCTTGTTTCCTCCTTTTTTGTAAATTTTTTCATTATTCTGTGATATACTTTTGTTACATTTGCAATACAAGCCTTGTGTTTAGGAACGCCATAAATAAACTAGAATCTTGGTTTTACCCGTTTTGAGTCACATGCAACATGTGACATGATTTGGGAGCTCACAAGATCCCTTTGGATTTTCATTTTAATGGTAGATACACTATTACTGAATGAGTACATGACAACCGATGATATCCAGAAGCAAGGCAACGAGGACATTCTTATCACTTGCACAACATTGTGTCATTTGATATCATCACCAGTCCAATATGTGTTATCTGATGATGTTTTTTTTGAACGAGTTTACTTATGTGTTATCTGATATTCTGATGTTGTCAACTCATTTTGTTTATGAACCAGTATTCATCATTTGTGAGGCCTGAGTTTATCGACTTTGATGGATTTAACTGCAAAATTACTAGCTCGTATCCCTTGTAGAGATCTTTGATGAATATAGGCCCTGCATAACGTGGTTTGTTGTACATTGAGGCAATGAAAACGATGTTGTACATACCCAATGGTCTAAAGTATTTGAGCAATCATTATGTCATGAGTTACACTTGAGGACATAATGCTTCATGGACTATATCTTGCCTAGGAGGTGCAAATTGTTCATGCTGATTAACAAAATATTGTAAGTACTTGGATGAAAAAAGAAAGAGACAGAAAAAGACAAAAAAAGGTAAAAGTTTTTGCCATTTTGCATGAGGGCACATGGGTTAACATGTTTGAAATGATTGCTGAAAGTTTGTTCATCTTGTCAAACCGCACCTGAGAAGGACAACACTCTGAAAAGTGATATTTTTTGTTTTTCTTCTAATACTGATATCATGGTTTTGTGTTTATTAATAATATACTTTCTTACTACTAATTGATGTGGTCAAACCAGCGTTTTAAAAAACTCGTCCGGTTTGACTCGAAAATCGCGAAAAGGGACCGGATCGTTCAAAAAATCGAAAATCGTCCGGTTCTAGAGAGAACCGGACGATTCTTTCATTGTACGGAATCGGCGAGTCCGAACAGTGAATAGGCGATTTCGTACGGATTTTTTTTTTTGTAATCCATGATAGATTTTTTTGTAATACTTGATCGATTTTTTTGTAATCCATGATCGAATTGTTTTTGTTTTTTTGTAATCCATGATCG